>QOCX01000333.1:77257-111011 GCA_005959815.1 Sarcophaga bullata | reverse complement strand
ACCAATTATTTGTTTTCTTCTTATGAATACACTCTACAGCAGCTAATTAAAAAAAAAAAAATGTGGAAAGTCGTTGGAAAACTTTTGTTATTGACACTTTAATTATATTGCTGCAGTTGTTTTCAATGGAATTAAGACAGACAGTGTGTTATAGAAAAAATGGATTCTTAATAATCTGTATTGCATTTATTAAGTTCATCGTTTAATTCCTAAGATTCTATTACATTCGCAGGAAAAATTGCTGTGATAACAAGATTCTGATTGAATTGCATTTCGCAAGCAGCTGTTGAAAAAGATGCAACAAAATTGCTTAGCAAAGCTCCAGCTATCAGTTTCTGTTGACTCAGTTTACAGCAGATTATTCTGAACAATTTCCTTTCAAGGTACGCCTAATATTGCCAGACGTTGCCGCTGAACACGTATAGACAAGAAGAGAACTGACCATAGAAAGAAGAAAAGACTAACCATCAGCTAATGTGCTAATGTGCCCAGCACTTCATGGATATTAAAATGTTACTAACATTGCTTCGATTAATTTGGTTATTCTCCATTCGTTTTACGAGCAGACTTAATCTCGTTGGCAGCAGGAAGTTACAGTTTGCAGTTTTGCTAGACTCTGTTGCTCACATATATACAACAAGACGACTGAGTTACTTCTGTCCTTATCATATGGCCATTCTTTGCACAATGGCTATCCTTAAGGGCCATTGTCCTTGTCAAAAGACTCGACATTCCAAGTAATCACTTCTGCGCGCGATGAGGGTCTGACTGATACTTACTTATCAGTACCCTGCTTTTGTCATGAAGGGACAGTGGTTTTTGATCTCAGACATGTTTGACCGAACGCTCTAATATAAAAATTGCTGCAATAGCAGGATTTATTTTGAACTAGGGATGGTTTTTTGTAGGGTTTGTTTGACTACCAGGTAGAATTAATTGTGCTATCGCAATGGAACTAAATGCTAGCCTAAGTAGGATCTCTTCCTTTAAGGGGGTTCGCCACCTAACCTGCCCTAATCTAAACTATTTCCCTTTAGTTTTTGGTGTCATACTTCACTTTGCCATCATCTGCAAAGCTTCAGCCAGCTTCATCCATTGCAGTTTGCACTCTAGTTTTTATAATTCTCCACTATTCTCCGCTATTCTTTGCCCCTCACATATATACCGTGATTACTGATGGTGCTGAAGTCATACAGTTTTTAAAGATTAATTGATCGTAATCGACAAACACATTCCGCTGTTGTTTCTCTAGTTACAGCATCGTCTCCGTAAACTTTATAATTTTCTTTCCACACTTCGCTCCACGACTCATTCTAACATTTTAGGTTGCAATAACGTATCAAGTTCGTCACTAAGAGGTTTAAGTCTACTTTACTTAGCGAAAGCAGCTAAGCAGAGCATTTTATCTCTAAGTAGTGCAGACTAAAACCTCCTAATAGAGAAACTCTAAACGCTAACAAGTGTAACTAGGATCAGCTGCTTTCGCTAAGTAACCCCGTTAGAGATTAGAATCCGTTTACTTTGACTCCGGAAGGCACTATCCCGTGGCTTTTTATAATTCTACTGAATAACACAGGGCCAATGGGGGGATAAATTTACTCTTTGTTTCGCTAATATTAGAGTATCTTCACATGTTGAAAAGGTCTAGGCATTCACATACAGTTTTTACAGAGATCGTGGTGAGTTGATGTAAATACGGCTACCTTTTGCATTCAAGTTCTACGAAGCCCCTTAACACTGTGGCAAATTTAAGGAATATCGCTGCTAAAGAGAACCTGGATTCCATGATTAAGCTCTAGATATTAAGGAATCCTTCTTCACTATTTCTTGAGAATCGAACAGGGACAGAGAAATTATTCCATGATCTATTGTGCTTTCTCGTAAATACAGCTTCTGCAGACGTCCTAGTAAGGTATCCCCTAGCTGCAAGCGTGTGCCCATAGGAGAGAGTATCCCATAATAAAAGCTTTAAGGTTTCTAAGATGGACTTCAGTGAATTTAAAAACTAAAGTTTCTTCTGCTTATTAGTGTATTGAGTCAGATCTGCTTGAAGGGTTCGCTACGACATATTTTCTTCGCAAATAAGTAAAGTTTGTGGGAAGAAATTTTTTTGTGCCTCTGCAGAAAAATGCTATTATCCCGTAATTTCTAAAGGAATGGATGTAGATTTCAACATCCTTATGCACATATTCTTGGACAGTATTAGATGTGGTGTACACTCTCTGTAGGGATTTAATGGTCGCTTTACTGTTGGTATATATGCGTTGTAGTCTAGTTGGTAGTGTGCTGCATTATTAAACGTGAGGCCAAGATTCACATCCTAGGTCAAACATCACCAACAAAATGAAATTTGAAAAAATATTTCTTTGCCGACTTCCTCTCAGAAGATTTCTGGCAACAACTCTGAGAGGTTTTCAAAAAATCTATCGTTCGGAGTCGATTTTAAACTGTAGACCCTAACGCTTATGTATACGATAACACACACAACATATGTGCCGAGAGAACCTAGGTTGTAATCCTGACTGAAGGGTTGTAATGACGAATTATGTATGTATGTATGTATGATGTACTGTGATAACATATTCGCACAACGGCAATCTTTACACATATTATTACAGCCTGAAACAAAGTAATCTGGTAGTACAAGGGACAATCTAAGACTTACATACATAATTGGCCATTACAACCCTTCAGTCAGGATTACGGCCTAGCTTCTCACACCACTTATGTTGTGTGTGCTAATTTTATACATGAGTGGCGGGACCTGCAGTTTAAAGTCGACTCCGAACGACAGATTTTTTTTGAGAAACTTTTCATGGCAATTTTATTTACTCTCAGAGTTTTGCCAGAAATCTGCTGAGAGGAAGTCGCCGAAGAAATATTTTTTTCATATTTCGTTTTTGATGTCTGACCGGGGATTCGAACCCTGGCCTTTCGTCTAATAAGCCAACACACTACCTACTAGACTACGGCGACTTCAATCTAAGACTTAACAGTTCCAAATAGAATAGTTCCACGTTTGTTGTAGAACCGTAAATAATTTCCTCTTTCGCTTTGCCTTAAATTCGAATACAAATTTTGTTCTGATACAACAATACCACATTAATTGATACTGAGTGTCACTGTATTTTTTTAATTGTCATCAAATGAATTCCGAATGTTTTTTTTTTTTAATGACTTCTTAAGTTCTTGGAAAATATTAAAAAAAATAAATTTTTTTTCTTTCACCAAACAAAAGTACGCCTGATTGATGAACGTTTTTTTTCAGTTTCTTTTACAGAGAAACGCAATTAATAACCTTCCATAAAAGGAATGAAAGGCAAAATGAAAATGTGATTACCCTGTCATATTTGACCTTCACTTTTTTTTTACTATTTTTTATTAATTTTTTTCATTTTTTTTTTTAATGAAAAATTACTTTCTCTATAAACGTCAACATTTATTAACAACAAAAAAAAAAAGCAAAAAAAAAACATAATAGAAGAAGAAAAATTATATGCATTTGGTACAAGGACATCAACGGTTATGTGAGGTTAGGTACGACGATGTACAATTTGCATAATGAATTTTAAAATTTCAAATTTTACAAGCAACCAAGTAGACCAACAGCAACAACTAATAGGAATAATTTTAAACGATTTATTGTATTATTAACAAGCGACAATAACAACAACAGCGCCACTACAACAGTAGCTTAAATGAAAATGAAAATTTTTTTTTTCAAAAAATATGCAAATGACTAATGATGGGCGGTTAATTTTATTAAGGACTTGAAGAAACATTTTAAATTGCAGAAGAAATAGGAGTTTTAAAGACCTTTGACAGTGTAAGCCTTGTTTAAGGGCACTCACAATATAAATACAACATAATTTAGGTCCTGTTTTATAAATATCTTGGGTCTTCCAACGTGCATTTCCAACCTTTAACACTTGATGACAGCTTACAAACATAATTTTTCATTGCAACCCTTCAGTCAGGACTAAAACCTAGCTTCTCACAACACTTATGAACTAGAACCTAGCTTCTCACAACACTTATGTTGTGTGTGTTTAGAGTGGCCGGACCTCCAGTTTAAAGTCAACTTCGGATGACAGCTACTTGAAAAACTTTTCATGGTAATTTTTTATATCCTCTTAGAATTTTTGCCAGAAATCTGCTGAGAGGATGACGCCGCCGAAATATTTTTTTCACATTTCGTTTCATTGGAGAGGTCTGGGTATACCCCAAACCTTGGTCTTACATCTAATTAGCCAACACACTACCTTTTTAACTGCGCGACTTCTTCTGTCAATAGCTTACATCTGTCAAATTAGTTGTCATTTATGTCATGTCTGTTTTGCCTATTCACCATGGTTTGATAACATATGATAACATTCAACGGCACGTGCATATAATAAAATGATTTTGTCAAGATCAGTTCTCTATACCTAGCGGCCTTTACGCAGATCAAAATGAATTTTGTTTCGTGACTGGGGCATTAAATTCAAATTTGTATCGTAACCAAAGAGAATTTTGCTTAGTAACCTTAGGCTACACCCACATAAGATTCAACAGGTCCAGAAACTGAAGTTAAACAAGCATAGACAACTACCATAGACAACTACCATAGACATATACCATAGACAACTACTAGGCCCCTATGAAGTTGAAGCTAATTTTCATGATGAAAAATCATCTCCAGTGAAGTCACCTCTTTTTGGACGAATGGATACGTGAACAAACAAAATCGTGGAATTTATGATGATACCCATGCGCATGAGATCCAAAAAGATTGGATTACATCCTGAAAAAATTACTGTTTTGTAGTGGATTTTGGCAGCGGTCCAGATATCTTTAAGACCGCCATTCACCAGGACTAGACAGGGCTATGAAGGTAAATCTTAAATTCGAGGTATCACGTAGAGAGCTGCTAGCTGAGTCGAGGCTTATACGCCATCTTTCTTGCTCCTGTGCCCCAGAATCCACATGATGTGAATGTTGAACAGTTTAGGCAGGCGGCAGTCAAGGAGAGTTCTTATCACAGAAATCGGAATCTCAAGATCTCAACGCTTAACCGTTTGTCCAAACAGGTGGCAACCATATTTATAAAAAACTACAGAATTTTGTTAGTCTAAAGCGTCCTTATTAGAAAGGATTTCTTCCTGGTAGAAGCTGCGCATATCCGAAGCCAAAACCTTCTTGAATCAGGAGATATCCCCAATTCATGCGATGCATTCTGTTGGAATACAGGAAGGATAGTCTACGGAAGGAAGGACAGGGGGGGTAGTGTAACACAAAATTTTTTTTCCATAAACTTCAAGACCGAAATCTTATAGAAATATTGGATTAGAACGCTTATCAGAAGAGACCTCAGCCATTTGTCAGCCATTAATTAAGACTGAGACTGCATTGTCCTTCATGGCAGAACACACATCCAATAGCCTTTGTCGGACTGATATACAACGTAATGGCTATCAATAGCCATTATAGGCTTGATGTTCACTTAGCCATCTCTGGATCATTCGTTCACTCGTTTCTTCCACTATGATTTCGTTCTCTAAGCAATTACACTTCGCCTCTTAGCCTCCATGAGCCTAAGTGTCGATGTTGACTAAAGACATGAAATGTGAATAAACCCAGGTCCTAAAGCAGCATTGTCCTCTAAGTAGACGATGTGATAACGTAAATTTAATTTAATTTGAAAACGTTTTTGTACTTACAATTCATGTCCAATACGACTTTTTTGGTTAAGGCTGCCACAACATGACCATTGCTGGCTTGACATGTGTAAACCTAAAAAGAAAATTAAAAAGAAAATTCAATTAAAATCTGAATTGTTTACGAAATTATTAGAATTTTATTGTGTAAAAAATTTGATGATTTAATGGTTGCTACGAAGAACAAAGTAAAGTAGTTGGCATCACGCGAGCTCTGAAACCCACGCTGCAGGCTGGTCTCGAGGTCATCTTATTTCTACAACCATTAGACATTTTCCCTCAAAACATGGCTGCTAGAACTGTACTGAGTCTTAAGCTCTCTGGTATGTTTAGGCCATGTTCGGTAGGGCACGCTTCAATACTGCGCGAAGTGGAACCAAATCACCCGGGTTTTAAATGCGACCACATGATATCAAAGACTGCTTTCGGACGAACACATAAAACTCATACTCCCACACGAGATGAATGGGTTGCTGAAGCTGTCATCGGTGTCAGCGATATAAAAATCTTCAGCGATGGCTTGAAACTATATTGTGGAACTGGATCTGGAAGTCTATTCCCATAAGCTGGCACTGAACACGTCATACGGATTACCTAACTAGGCCAGATTTTTGCTATCGAAGAAGCTGCATGTATGATTGAAACCAGGGAACTTATCTCTTTCGAACTTGATCAGTCAAGCAGCAATCATAGCGCTGAGATACTACCTCTTCAAATCAAAAGGCGTCAGGAGCTGCATGGACTCTCTACACCATATACATCGAGACTACAGCCGCCTACTACTACTACTACTGAGTTCCGAGTCATTTTGGCGTAAGGAGAAACGAAGAGGCATTCAAATTAGCATTGAAGAATTTGGAGATGTTTGAGAAAGACACGATAGAGAGGTTATATATGCGCCACTACAAGAATACTTTCTTCAAATTGGAAAAAGCACCATGGAATTGAACAAACGGTAGGTAGACCAACAACCCTAGTAGCTGAATTTGAAAACTGCTGTATGCAGTGTTCAGTGGATAGCAGAAAAACTAAGGAACT
This sequence comes from Sarcophaga bullata, assembly GCA_005959815.1. Lineage (NCBI taxonomy): Eukaryota > Metazoa > Arthropoda > Insecta > Diptera > Sarcophagidae > Sarcophaga > Sarcophaga bullata. The sequence goes on along the minus strand of QOCX01000333.1, from coordinate 104,277 downwards.
CCATGCGTTCGATAAGAGAATGGTTCGCACTCTAAGAGGAATTTTTATGGGGAACTATGCAATTGGGTGTTTCGCTGACAAGATCTGTTTGTTAAGCCAAAATTATTGTAGAAGCTGTTCGAATATGAAAGAAATGGAATTGCTGCCACACCTTTTATGTGAGTGCTTAGCACTTCAAAACAGATGTGATCGGTTGTTGAATGACAGATCTGATCATAATGCCAAATGTGCCACTAAGGGCACTGACTAGTTTGATCCAGAGCTCGGGGTATTCTAAATCCATCACTAACGGATCATGAGAATTGGCCAGCTGTTATATGAGTGCTTCAAGACAGATGTCATCGGTTTTTGGATGAGAGAATGCTTGTAGAGCTGGGCATGTAGGCGAATGCGCCATGATGGGAACAGACCGCTTCAGATCAGTTACTAACTTATCATGACAAGGGATTCAGCTTACAATGGGTAACACAAAGGGCCATATACACCACCTTACTGATCTTGCCTGTGAACGGCAAGCTAGGTTGCCAACCTAACCTAACCTAACTTAAATACAAAGTTTTGAACTTCTTACTGCTTCAAGGTCTCAACGAGTTAAAGGATTAAAACCAAATATAATGAAAGGAGTTTTTTTATTTTTGTTGTTGTTGTCTTTTATGTCATGTTACAAAAAATATATTTTAAGAGAATTAATAAAAAATAATATTTTCCTGTTGATGTTGTTTTTTCTGGTGGTGATAATCCATAATCCCTGCATGACGCCATTGTCACAAAAAACGAAAGAAAAAATTTCTCATACAAACCCAGTTGGAAATCTTTTCACACGCAATCGGTTTCAACTTTAAATGAAAGACAAGATGTTGTTGACGCTGGCCTGTGATTAAAGTGTGTATAGAAGAAGAAGAAGAAGAAGAAGAAGAAGAAGAAAAAAGTAAACGTAAGCCACTTATCAACAGCTCGTTGAAATCCGAAAATCATTATGCCATCAACAGAAATGTTTTTGTATCTTGAAAATGTATTTCAGTTTTGCAAAAAATTCATACAAATTCCTGCTGGGCATTGTAATTCATTTTAATTTTTTTCGTTTTTTTTCACTTTTTTCGTTTTTTATCACACTGACTTATATTATTAACATGTTGATTAATTAATTGGAGCATGTTGTGTTTCATATTTTTATGAAAATGTATACAAGAAATGTTTTTTCTTTTGTTTTTTTGTTCAATAAAAAACAAAATAAATAAATAAACGTTGAGAAATCAATAACTATTATTAATAAAGAATAAAAAAAAAAAAAGTCAGTGATGATTTTGTGCGAACTGTAGCAAGCCATTGAAAAACAAAAACAAAAAAAAATATGACAATGGCTGGCGCATAATAATGTTTTGCTTTTAACAATTTATCAAGGTTTTCTTTCCTTTTTTTTTTTTTGTGTAATGAAATAAAATTTTTTTTGTATCATTTTTAATGAAAATGAAATGAAAAGCACACAACTTTATATAAAAAAAAAAAAAAAAAAAAAAAAAAAAAAAAAAATAAGTACACTTCGCAACAAAAGTATGTCAATTTTTCGTGTTGTAGTATAGAAGTACAAAAAAAAAAATTTCAAAGTAAACTGTGTATGACCGGAAGTACAGTTAAACCAATAAAAGGGAAATTAAAAATTTTCCTCAAAGTAAACTTTCTGCGGGCAGATGTCAAACTTTAATGTCCATGGTTCATAACATTAATTTTAAATTCCACATGTCTTTGGAGCACCTAGTCGCCAAGATATATTGCCATCGATTAAGAAATTTGTTCTCTAATCGAGGCATTCAATTCAGTGACTGTAACGCGTATCAATGCAATTGGTGTAGTTTAGTAGTCACCATAGTCGCTGTAGTAATCACCGTAGTTTAGTTGTCACCGCAGTCTGGTAGTCGCCGCAGTCTAGTAGTCGCCGTAGTCTAGTAGTCGCTATAGTGCAGTAGTTACCGTATTCTAGTTGTCACTTTAGCCTGGTGTCACCCTACTCTAGTATTCACCGTAGTCTAGTTGTCACCGTAGTCTGGTAGTCGCCGCAGTCTAGTAGTCGCCGTAGTCTAGTAGTCGCCAGTGCGCAGTAGTCACCGTAGTCTAGTTGTCACCGTAGTCTAATAGTCACCGTAGTCTAGTAGTCCACCTAGTCTAATAGTCGCCGTAGTGTAGGAGTCACCGTAGTCTAGTTGTCACCGCAGTCTAGTTGTCACCCTAGTCTAGCAGTCACCGTAGTCTAGTAGTCACCGTAGTCTGGTAGTCGCCGTAGTCTAGTAGTCACCGTAGTCTAGTTGTCACTGTTGGCTAGTAGTCACCGTGGTCCAATTGTCACCGTAGTCTGGTAGTCGCCGTAGTCTAGTTGATACCGTAGTCTAGTAGTCGCCGTAGTCTAGTAGTCACCGTAGTCTAGTTGTCACAGTAGTCTGGTAGTCGCCATAGTCTAGTGGTCACTTTAGTCTGGTAATCGGCGGAGTCTAGTAGTAATCATAGTCTAGTTGTCACCGTAGTCTGATAGTCGCCATAGTCTAGTAGTCACTGTAGTCTGTGTGTTAGCTTATTCGACGTGAGGCCTGCGATTAGACCCAAAAGCAGACATCTCCACCAAAACGAAATTTTAAAAAATATTTTCTCAGGAATCTGCTGCAGAAATCTGCTGCGAATTGGAACATTAGGTGCCGTGTAGAGACCTGTATAGAGATCTGTTGCTTGGAGGCGAAGTGGAACATTAGGTGCCGTGTAGAGACCTGTAGGTCATATGTTAAGTTAACACAGCCAACGTAATTCAAAAAAAAATATTTATGCGGCGACTTCTTCTCAACAGATTTCTGGCAAAAACTGCCATGAAAAGTTTCTCAAAACATCTGTCGTTCGGAATCGATTTTAAACTGTAGGTTCCACTTATCATGTATAAAATTAACACAACATAAGTGCTGTAAAAAGTTGGGTTGTAATCCTGACTGAAGGGTTGTAATAAGCAATCATGTATGTATGTATGTGTCAATCTCATATGGACTACGAGTCATAAGAGCATTTTGGGAGGATTTGTGTAACTAACGTAATTTGCTACAGCAAGTATAGTCCGCCATGGTAGTAGTAGTAGCTAGTTTAAGAGCTCATTATACGGGAATACATGTCTTAAGCCCTGGTTCAAACGGCTCGCATAAAACGAAATTTAAAAAAAAATATTTCTTCGGCAACTCCCTCTTAGCAGACTTCTGACAAAAGCTTACTAGCTAGTACTCGGCAGTGTATTGGCCTATTAGACGTGAGCCCACGATTCAAACCTTATGCCACATTTCTGGCAAAAACTCTGAGAGTAAATGAAATTGCCATGAAAAGTTCATTTGAAAGTTTCTCAAAAAATCTGTCGTTTGGAGTCGACTCTTCACTGTTGTCCTGACGCGCATGGATAAAACTAACACACACACAACATGAGTGGTGTGTGAAGCTAGGTTGTAAACATGACTAAATGGTTGTCATCCTGATTCCAAACCAAGTAAGTAAGAGACCTAATAACGCTGATGTAGCTGAACAGGTTATATACGTATATTTTTGTTAGCGACTGTATGTCAAGAATCTTTTTTTTTTCTCTTTCTGTGAAATGACTGCCTGCAAAACTTACTGAAGCGCGATTAATTTATAAAAAAAAAAAAAAAAACAGAAAAATTCTTTATTATTTTTAATAATTATTAAATAATTTTACGGTGATTTTATTTTCATTAAAACAATGTTTTGAATGGATGACATGAATTAAAAACATTTTTAATTACAATTTCAAGACCATTTTAGTTAAACGTAGAAACGTTTAAAGAGAATACAATCGCATTAAAAGTGTACATGCATGGATAGTGTGTTTAAAGTGTTTAAAGGGGAAGAAAATCATCACATGCGATAAATTTTAATATTTTTCGGACACTTTTGTCTTCAATATTTTCATAAAACATTTTCTTCTTACATGAGAAGCTGCTGTTATTTCTGTGTTTCCCTCTCTATCCTGTCTTTTGCAAACATCTCCGAATTCTTCAATGCTAGTTCGAATGCCTCTTCGTTTCCCTTTATGACAAAGTGACTCGAAACCTAGTAGTAGGCGGCTACAGTGTCCATGTATACGGTGTAGAGAGTCTATACAACTCCAGTTGGTTTTTGATTTGAGGAGCTAGAATCCCAGCGCTTTAATTTCTACTTGACTGACCACACATATGATCAAGTTCGAAAGAGATAGGTTTCCTGGTTATAATCATACGTGCAGCTTGTTCGATAGTAAAATTCTTCGCCTAAAGTATTCTAGCCTGGTTAGGTAACCTCTGGGCCCCAGATCCAGTTCCACTTTCTATTTTTAAGCCATCGATGAAGATCGTTATAACACTCTCACCCATGAGAGCTTCACCCATCCATTTTTTTCATGTGGGAGCGAGTTTTGTATGTTCGTTCGAAAACACTCAATGTGTCTTTTGAGTATCGGACATCTCCAGATGTTCTTATCCCTTGAGTTTTAATTTCGCTTAACACCATAGAACTGATACATTCGTTATGATTTCTAAGTCTGGTTCGTTTGGTTCTTGGTTGTTACTATTCTATCTCGATAGTATAGAGCTACTTACGCTTTTAACTGCTTGAGTTTATGTCATGATTTTCTCTGTGCTTGATTTGACTTTGGGTTTTTTTCCATGGCTTTGCTGTAACATGAAAGCGTTGTAGTCTAGTAGATAGTATTTTGGTTTGTTAGATGCGAGACCACGGTTCAAAGCCCAGATGCAATATATTTCTAACAGAAACCCTGAGAGTCAAATGGAATGGCCATGAAAAGTTTTCTCAAAAATCTCTTGTTTGGAATCGACTTTAAACTGTGGGTCATGCATGAAATTAACACTCACAACATAAATGATGTGATAGGCTAGGTTGTAACCCGGACAGAAGAGTTGTAATGACCAACATGTAGCTATGTAGGCTGTTACCATAATCAATAGATTAGAAGTAGGCATCCTAAGTAATGGGTTTTAGAAAAGATTTTAAATAAAATACGAATAATCAATCCAGTAAATGCCTATCTTCTCATTAAAACTTGAATTTAATAACGTTTTACTAGAAATCATAGCCCCTCTACGGTATATTTTTTTTTTGTCTGAATCCATTATCCTTAATTGATAATTTCTGTTATTCATTGCCTGGCAATTGATTTCTCCCCCCCTATTTTTTCCTTCTCTTTCATTACGGGGGCAAATAAATTTTGTGAATATTTTTAAGGCAATACGTTGTTGCCTTTAATATGCTTGATGTCTAGCAAGGAAATGGTGTTTTCCTGAAATGTCATTTTAATGTAATTGGACTTGGAAGACGAATAGATATGCAAATTAAAATGAAAGAAAAGTAAACAATCTTTCAATAAATATTCCAATAAATATTGTTTTATAATCTTAAACGTAAGCATTTATCGTTGGTGGAACGGGGATATTTCTTCCAAATGACAATATTAACACGCCACAAAACTTAAGACATAATTTTGTTTACCTTTCTTTTCTTATTTACATACACATACAAACACACACACACACACACTTTATGTGTGTATGTATATGTTAGGAAAATTTTCCCATTTCCTAAGAGTCTTATGAAAACCTCATACTTAATTTACAACAGCAACTGCCTAAAGCCGTACACATTATACTGGGGGTACGCCATGTATTGTATTATTTATAACCCCCCCCCATGACCACACTCCCCATCTCCTACCACTGTGTGTTTAATACTGTCAATATAATATAAACAATATTTGTGTCAATAACTGTAAACAACAGCAACAACAGCAACAACAGAAAAGAGAGAAAGACAAGACAAGGAAAAGTAAAAAATGAAAACAAAATAGTCTATGAACTCATCTACATTAACCAACCATTCAGCCAACCAACCATGCAAAAGGACTCCTTCGTACACACATACATACAGCCAGAGTCACACAGACAGCCAGAGACACTGGCTCTGTAGAGCAAACCAAAGTTAGCTACGTACGTTGAGTATAATAAACCAAAATTAGTATTAAGCCCTGAGGGATATGCACAGACATACCAAACCATTACAGTGTTACAAAGATAAGCAGTTCCAGACACACTTATTTATACTCAATACTCTACACAGTAACGGTAACTAAAGAACAGAGAGAGAGAGAGAGAGAGAGAGAGAGGGAGAGGGAGAGAAAGAAAGATAGAGAATGTATAGAGCTGGAAAATAAATGATAATACTGTTCAATCGAAATGGAAATTAATATCAACATAGTAAAATACTCTCTCTCTCTCTCTCTCCATTAATACTCATACTCATTTGAAAGCATTAAAGCAAGAGTATGTACTTTAAGGCCTAGTCTAGGGCCTTTAAAAGGTTTTAGGCAAGAGAATAAACAAATAAAATTTAACCTCATAATCAGGCTGAGGAGTAAATCATCTAATCGTGCAGGACGATACATCATATTTCAACAACTCCATGTTCTCATGGTGATGTGGATGTTCTCTTGTCAAGTAACGAAGACTCAAATTGTATACGTTATTACGGATAAAAGGCGTAATTCTCTAGTGTGTTGCACATAAACTCTATCCGTGATACGAATATCAACTCGGATTACCCACTCGCCTCAAACCTTTGCAGACAATAAGTTGCTGTTAACTGCTCTGCTCAACTTGATTGCTTAAAGAGAGGATGTTAGTGCATTGAAAATCATACCACATCTGCACCTACATACATACGTGCATAATTGGTCTTTACAACCCTTAAGTCAGGATTACGATCAAACTTCTGACATCACTTAAGTTGTGTGTGTTAATTTTATACGTGAGTGGCGACGGGGACTACTGTTTAAAGTCGATTCCGAACAACAGACTTTTGAAAAAGAAACTTTTTCATGGCAATTTTTTATTTACTCTCAGAGTTTTGGTGAGAAATCTGCTGAGAGGAAGTTGCCGAAGAAATATTTGTTCATATTTTCGTTTTGTTGGAGATGTCTGACCTTAATGGCCTGTTGAGACCATACTAGTACCTACGATTTATCTCCAAACTGACATCATGTTGTCTGGCGGGAAAATCAAACTCGGACATTGCGGTAAAAATCGGAAACGTCGAAGGCTGCCTTATAGTCGGCAAAAAGATAGTGAGCATCAGCTGGTTCATTCATGGGCCTTCTCCAAGATTTGAAGATCTGTGAAGTTCTGGTGGATGGTGGACTTATCAGGTTTAAAATTGGACTGATAAGGCCAAACCATGGTATTAACGAGTGGTTTCAGTATTGTCTGAATAATACACACACAGGAACCTTCTACTGCTAAGGTTTATGTGCAGACCGTAATATCGGTCCCCATTTCTGTTGGAAGGAATAAGTACCAACGAAATATGGTTCCAGAAAAACCGCGCCACATGCAGCATGCTTACTTACTTACTTAATTGATCTTTACAATCCTTTAGTCAGGATTACAACCTAGCTTCTCATCTCACCCATGTTGTGAGCGACTTACTCAAAGCAGTCTTCGAACAAAAGCTTTGGGCGTAAATAAAATTGCCATGAGAAGTTTCTTCAATAATCTGTCGTTCTGTCACTACTTTAAACTGTTGGTCCTGCTACTCTTAGATAAAAATTATCACACACAACATGTTTGATATGAGGTTGATAGGTTGTAATCTTGACTAAAGGATTGTAATTATGAATTAAGCAGGTACGTATGTAAGTGATGGATTTAAGGATTTTTTAGAATAGATTTTCTATACTATTTAGGACCATTATTAAAACTTGCCGTTAAAGTTGGGTTTAGTTAAAGGTAACTTTAGCTAAAGGGAACTGTAAAGTTACTTTTAACTTATTTTCGTTATTACAACTTACAGTTCAAATTTATCTGCCAGTTAAAATCCTCCCTTTGGTTAACGGAAAGTTGTAATTGGCCCCCAACTGCATGTATTTCCCGTGTTTGAAACTTCAATTCAATTCTTATTCAATTTACTGGGAATAAAATCAAGTTTTCACTATAATTTCGTTTTAACCCCGAGGGTATTAATTATAGGTTTGTGGAAAGAGGAAAATAAATACTAAAATTACGTTTACACTGTCACCTGTAAATAATAGCAATGAAAACCTTTACATGATCAATTAAGGTTTAACAAACATTAGACGGCACCCCCCCCCCCTAATAAATATGAGAATTAAAAAATAAAACCAAGAGCAAAGAGATTAACAAACATGTGTACAAGACGATTAAATGCCACGTGTCAACTACACATTTTATAAATAAAAAGAACCTATAAGGGAGGGTGTTCCCCTTTTAGAAATCAAATCAAGTGACGAGTTAGTTCGGCAGGCATTTAAAGCCAACAGCATTATGGCTTAAACACAAGTAGAGGCTGCAATAATAATGAAAGAAAATCTAATAAATTTATACACAAAAACATAATAAACAAGAAAATTAATTCCTAAAAATATTATGTACAGGCACACACACACGTACACACACACACACACACAGTTCTATAAATTATAACCAAAATCCCTTGAAAGAAAAACTAACAACTTCGAGACTACATGTGCCTGTAATTCAATATAGGCAAGCCACCAGCCAAAGAACATAAAAAAAACAAAAAGGAAGAACGTAATAAAACTAACTGAGAGAGAGAGAGAGAGAGTGAACGAGAAAGGGGGTATTAAGGAACATAAAAACATAAAAACCCACATTAACATGTGTTGTTGGGGTCAGACAAGTGACCAGGCCTTAACTACAGAAAAAACCAAACAGGAAAAACAGAAAAAAAATGAGAGAGGCTCTTAAATCAGGTGTTTAACATTAATTAAAAACATATTCTAATGCCCCAAAACAACAACAATAAATGTTCCTTTAATAACCAACAAACCATACCAAACCATACCAAACCAAACCAAACCCTTGACATGCCATATTCATGTCAAGCAACAAAAGAACATACGCTTGCCATTGACTTACAATCTCATAAACTTTCCCCCTACTCCTCCCTCTCCCCTCCCCGCAAACAAACGTATTTAAATTTTTCGAAACTATTTTCTTTTGACCATTCATGCTCGCTTCATGCTTTAAGCCATTTTTTCTAATTTCCTTTTTAACTTTCTTTCTCCCCCATTTTTTTTAAAGTTATTTGAGTATTTCCATATTGTAGTATACACTGGCGAACAATTTTAATCCGATTAGTGTTTGATAATTGTGTTCGCATACCAACACTACTCTCTCTCGACCATAAAGAGAACATTTTATCAGATTAAAATCGCTTCTTTCTGTTCCCCTCCTCCCGTTAGAATAGTGTTGCTCGTATGATGGTCATAAAATATTTAAATTGTTACTGTGTGTGATGTTTTTAAAGCGTAAAGTTTTTTCTTTTTTTTTTTTTAATTCAAGTATTTAAGGGTTTATGTCGGTAAATGCTGGTAATACTTGAATGGACCTCTTGAAACTGTTTAAGGCTGTCAATATTTTCCGTTTGAAGTATCATTTATTAAGTGAAAGGTTTGCCGTTTACAAATATGAATCGTTTAGCAACTGAAGAACGTGTAGGTTAGGTTAGATTACGTGTACTTGCCAAATGAGACAAGTACAGTACCAGGAGGTTAAGTTGACGCGCTATTGTTAGTGGCTTTACGTCCTGATTGTGTAATGTTTTTTGTTAAGGTATTTTTTGTTTTTTTAAGTGTGGGTGGATTTCGCTAGATATAGTAGCCCGAGATTTGTAAAGTTTGTGGTGTAGCTGTCTGTGATGTCTAGTATGAATGATCTTATTTGCAATATGTCTTGTAGAGTTTTCGTTATTTATGAGTGTTTTTTTTTTTTGGGTTTTGGTTTTTGCTGAGGTCATGGGTGCGTGTTGGTGCTGTTGCCAAGAGGTCAGTTGTAGTATCTATTTTGTTTTGTTTGTTTTTGTGTTTTGTTTTTTTGTTGGTCCAGCCGGAGTGAGAGATGAAGGTTGTATTTGTACTGTAGAAGGAGGATTCGAGCGGATGGAGGTGACCAGCAATGCTGACGAGTTGTAGTTTTGGATTTTTTTGTTTGTTGATTTTGTAGCTTCTGCTGTTAGTTATACTCCTCCTCCTTATTTTTCCTTGTTTTTGGTTTTTGTTGCTAAACCATCACATTGTGATGTTGTTTGTGGATCATTTGTGACATGGTGTTTTGGTTGTGGTTGTTTGGTTTGGGTTGTGAGCTGAGGTGTGTGGAGGTTTTCTGATGGGGGAGTTGTTTTTACATACTTCTTAATTTTGTTTTTCATAGTTTACACGGCTATAGTGAGTTAGTTTTGTTTGGTTGGGTGTTGCGTTTTGGTGAGTTGTTTTATTAACATTGGTGAGTTTTGTCTTAGCGTGGTTTGGGAGGTGGTAGCTGTTTGTACTTTGTTGGGTGTTTGGAGTTATCTTGGTTGTTTACGGGAGATTGGTATATGGGGCGCTATATGGTAGTTGTGTTTTTTTTGTTTTTGTAGTTAGATGTGCCTGTTGATGGTGAGTTTGCATTGTAGGTTTTTTTCTATCTCGCTTCCTTTTTTGTGGTGGGTGTGTGTCTCAGAGTGTTTTTTGTGTTGTTTTTTTTCTTTTTTTTGGTGTTTTTTTTCTAGTTATTATTTATCCTGTCTGTTTTGGGAATGGTTGGGGATAGGGTTCTGAGGAGAGCGTCGGGAGAGAGCGATGGCTGGGGCTCTGAATAGTGTTTCATAGCCACTGATTGACTGTTTCGGTTTTAGCATGGTGAGTGTTTAATTTTGTCTGCTTTGCTAGTAACCATGTTTATGTTCAGTGGTATTGATACAGACCTTAATGTGTTTGTGCTAAGTGACACGCATGGATGCATTGGTTTATGTTTAGGTGTGTGGGTGGTGGGCGTTAATTTTATACATGTTGGGTGGCACCTACAGTTTAACGTGAACTTCGAACGACAGATTTTTGGTGAAACTTTTCATTCTCAGAGTTTTTGCCAGAAATCTGCTGAGAGGAAGTCGCCGAAGAAATATTTCCTTCATGTTTCGTTTTTGTTTTGGGATGTTTGACCTTGAGTTTGAATCGCGGCCACATATCTAATAAGACAACAACACGCCTCACTTTAACATCATACATGTTATGTGCGATAATTTCAGACATGTGTGATGAGACCTATAGTTTGAATTCGAATCCGAATGATAAATCTGAAAAGCTTGTTTGCTCCTGCAGCTCGATGCAGAAGACCGCTGAAATATTTTGTTTCTGATTTTACATACCCACACATATATAATTGACCCTCATCATACATGTTGTGTGTAATAATTGCGGACATGTTCGGTGAGATCTATAATTTAAGTTCGAATACGAATAAGATTTCTTCTAGGGTGCCAACACACTACCCACTTAGACTACAACGATCACTTTCGCCATTGCAGCACTAACAAAAACAGTGTTGCATGTTTCAAAAATATTTACATGCTACAGGCTCCATTTGGTTGATATTTTGAAATGGTGAGATATAGGTTGGCTTAGCTCTATGCCGAACGGCAAGAGAATCTAAGAAACATGATTGGTTTCCTCGATTCCAAGCTACTTATCGACAACCCATGATGAATTATCAGTAACTAGATTTCTATCATTGCTTGCATGTTGATTTATGCAAGCAAGCTTAATCTCGAAGTTGCCATAGTCTGTTGGTGTTGGTAATACTGTGTTGACTTATTAGACGTGAAGCCACGGTTCAAATCCTCTGGTCAGACATCTTCTAAACAACTAAAATATAAAGGAAATATTTCTTTGGCGTTCTTCCTTTCAACAGATTTCGGGTAAAAACTCTCAGAGAGTTAAAGCACACAACATGGGTGGTGTGAGTAGCTAGGTTGTAATCCTGAGTGAAGGGTTGTAATGTATGCGTATTAGGTTAAGCTTAGCATGTCTCGCCATTTTATTAACTGGTGACTGGTTTTCTAAACCTATTTCTAAGAAAATGATCAATACTTGTAGGTATTGGTTGCTGACAAGACTAATGATCCTGGTTGTAAAATGAGCGAAGTTCTCTACAGAATTTTTAAAGTAAATTTCCACAATTCTAAAGCCTTGTTTTTGCGTTTAATAATCCATAATGTCCAGTCAAATCTTGCTACATACGAATGTTAGTTCCTTTTTGGATGTTTAACTGTTAAATCATAGTTATCGATAACGATAATTTTTATGCAACTAAATAAACATGCGATGGAGTGTGCTTTGAATTGCTTTGAACATTTATTTCCATTTGTATGTCACAATAACTTTGAATGTGAAATGCCTTCGTTTATGCAACCCACACATTTCGATTAAAAGAAAAATTACTTTGTAATTGCGATCTCTAAAATTAAGGCTTTTAAAAAAAACTTCTATTTGACCAAAGCCAAAAAACGAGTAAAACGATAACAATTCAACACAAGTTTTATGAGGTTCATTAAATTTTATTTCGATTACAACAATTACACCAAAAAAAAAAAGGAAAAAAAAGAACAAAAATGAACCCAACCCGGAAAGGTCTTTCAATAAAAATCAAAAGAAAAATAAGCGAGTCCGATTACGAATATAAATGTTGGCAATTACAAGTTAATAATGAGTATCCTACTGTTTTCCCAGGACACCTTTTAAAAGCTTATACCACCACAGTGGCATTTTAAAGAAAGGAAAGCATAATGAGACTAAAATGACAAAAAAAGAAATGAAATGAAAGGAAAGGAAGAGAAGAAGATGGAGAAGAAGAAGAAGAATTTAAACACCTTATTTAAAATAATAGAAAAGTTAATGATTCTAAATAAATACGTATAAATTCTGTGGAACACGAAGCACACTTCTTGTCCTTCGCTTAAACAGGACACTTATTAATGTGCCTGTAATGGGAAAATCAACAAAATTGTCCATAAGAAGGTATTGGAAAAACAGAAAGAAAGAAAGAAAGAAAGAAAGAAAGAAAAAAGAGAGAGAGAGAAATTTATCACACAGAAATTTTCTTTTCCACCCAACATTTCTATGCAGTCTTGGATTTGCAGCTTCTTTCCTTTTCTACAGGGAAAAAAGAAAACCTTGTTTACCTGTTTTATTTTAAAATAAATGGCCAACGCTTAAATAAACGTTCGTTCTTTAGTTCTTTCATTCCTTTTTCGTTTTTCCTTTTTTTTCACTTTCCTCTGCCATATTTTTCATAGCGGCTGCCAGGCGGAAATGTGAAATACCCAAGCAATAGCATAGCATAGCATTGCGGCGGGGTAGGTGGTGGTGGTGGTGGTGGTGGCTAGAATGTGATTTAAAAGGTACAAAACCGTAAAATTTAATACGTTAGTATATCAAAAATACAACAACAACAACAACAACAACAACAACACTACCCAACCAAGGCATTTTTCGCCTGCCTTGTCTATCTGAAAACGCTTTCCTTTGAAATACATTGACAGCCACCATAAGTAATGGCATTGGGGTTTGGTTGGTAGGTAGCTAAGCCTTATTTTTACTTAAATTCTCCTGTGATAAATGAAAAATATATTTTCCACAAATAAAATCAACGTAAAATTAATAGGTCCTTCGAAGCAGGCATAACAAAATCGTTTCAATTTTTTTTTTTGATGCCTGTAATCCTTACAAATAGCTTCACTAAAAACTAAAACCAGATGGCTTTCAATATCATTCTCTTTGGTCTGTTGAAATTTATTATTTATTTTGCTATTCTATGCAAGGATTTGCCAAGAATATTAAAAAATAATCCGCTAAACAGTATTCCGCAATAGAAAACTAAATTTTGGAAACAGCAATGGGCACCTCTGGACGAGAGATGCCAATAAAACAGGCAGGCACAGTGACTGCCTTACTTTATGATCCACTCATAACAATATTAAGAAAGTGATTCCTGATATTGACACAGCTTTTGATACCTAAAAACTTATGGATTTTATCTTATACGGATCCACTACCATATATTGAAGTTGCTATGGCATATTAGCTAGGCTTAGCTTAGACACCTCGTGCAAAACAGATTCTGAAAAAAATATTTCTTTCGTCAAATTCTCTCAGCAGTCTGCGGGTAAAAATCCATGCCATGAAAAAGTCTTAAAAATATTTATCATTCGGCATTGTCTATATACTGTGTCTTACAGTCACTCATGGATAGCATTAACACACTCAATGTGGGTAGTGTGAGAAACTACGTCATAATCTTAACTAAATGCCTTACTATGACCAATTAATTGAGAGGAAACAACTTAAAAAATCATTCTGCTTATCTAAATGCAGAAATTAATCTTGTCCGTTTTCAACGAATGGATTAGATTGGCCAGTTCTTGTGCTGCTGGAAGGATAAGTTATTTCCAACATTAATTGGTTCTGAAACATGATATAATTCACCCAACATAGTTTTAAATTGCTACTTCTAACCGGAGTTTCAATATATTATTTTGGTTTTCAGTATAAAAAAGAGCTTCGTGACATGTGGCAAGAACAAAAATGTTTAATAAGTTTTGATATTTCACGACGAATAGTTACGAATACTTACTTAACCCTTTAGCCAGGACTACAACCAAGCCTTCTCATACACTTATGTATGCTGTGTGTGTTAACTTTAACCATTAGTGGCGGGACCACTAGGCCGTAATCCTGACTGAAATGTTGTAATGGCCAATTATGTATGTATGTATGTATTAGTGGCAGGAATCTACAGTTTAAAGTCGACTATGAGCGACAGATTTTTTTGAGAAACTTTGCACGGCAATTTTATTTTCTTGTCAGCAGGAATCTGCACATGGGAAGCCTCTGAAGAAATATTGGGATTTGAAGTCACGTGGCCTCATCTCTAATAAGCCAACAAACTATCTACTAGACTACGGCGACTACCAGTCACGTCGCTTATTCTAAATTCAAAAGTAAGATTCTAAATATTTTAGCACACTTTCGCGGAAAAGCTAGGCGTCAACTTATAGAAAAACTTTCTTCCTCTATAGATTCCATGGTTGGGTGTGCCTAGTCGGTGGAAATACCTCCCATTTTGGAAGTCTTTAGTGTGGCGAAAGGTCAGATAATAAATGCCAAGTTAGTAAAGAAAAATTTCTCAACTGAGTTCAACGACGGTCAGCTCAACGTAGTAAACGAACCGATTCTCTCTTCTACCTAAGGAGCATTAGCATTATTTTCTGCCTAATAACGACCACATTGGCCTATTTGGAGAATCTTACATGAAGTTTTTTGGTGTGATAGTTGTTCCATCTTGCGTAACACCAACACAGTGTCTGCATAACTCTGTCTTTATGCCAGGGAATCAAATAACGGAGGTCAATCACCCACCTCATGGAGAAATTGATATATTCACTCTTAAGCTTGGATGTTGGTACGGCGTTAATGGCATTTTATGACATTCTGACGGCCCCCATATAATGGTACAGTTTCAGGAATATTCAGCTAAAGAGCAGCCATTTAATTTCCATGATAATAGCCAAGACATCCACCCGGTAGATATTACAGTGATCTGGTCTATGTGAGATATCGAATATCCGTTCTTGAACGTTGGTATGACGTTCGAAGGGCACTCTGGCTCTTTATGACATTCTGACAGCCCCCGTATAATAGTACAGTTTGAGGAATAGTCAGCTACAAAGCAGCCATTTAATTTGCATGATAATAGCCAAGACATCCATTTGGTAGCTACTACACTGATCTGGTCTGGTATCTAATATTCAAAATCTCTATTCACCACACCCACTTTTTCCACTTTTTATCCAATAATCTCTTTGTGGATATACTTTTCAGAAAGTTGTATGAGATCTGGGATTAAATCGGTATCTAGAAATTGCTTAGCCTACGCAAATATACATGAAATCATCATGTCTTTGAAAAAGCAGTAAAAAGTCCTTTGTATCCTTGGGATACATAAACTCTGAGATGGAAACGTACCCTCTGAAATCGTCATAGTTTAGTAAGTAGTATGTTGGCTTATTAGACCAGAGCTTATGGTTCAAACCTCCGCTCATAAGTGATGTGAGAAGCTAGGTTGTAATCCTGGCTTAAAGGTATATGCAATGTGGGTGTTGCGTAAATCTAGGTTGTAGTCTTGACTATTTTTTCTCATATCCTTTCTTGTTATTCAGATGGCTATGAAGCACTATAAATTGCTTGGTTTTTATTGCTTAAGGATAACATTTTATTCATTCTGCTTCTTCTTATTATTTTCAATTTAATCTCAAAGTAATTCTTTACTTGACTTTAATTGTCCTTTAAATTAAATTCCTTAAATTACAAAGTATGAGTAATAAATGACAAGAACAAGATTTACAGTCGAGTCATAAATATATTCGCCATCATTTCCTTATTTCATCTGGCAAGGCAGGGGCATTTTTTTTAAAATTCATAACTTCCTGTTGAAGGCAAAGCAGCATAGTAAAGGAACTGAAGTAGCAATGATGGAGACAGCAATCTTACTGCGGCTAACTTAACGGTATTGGATTGGTAGTCACCGCACAAGTAGTGGATGTAACAGTGTGTGCAACAGTAATTTTGAATTTAAAGTCACAAAATCTTCATGCTCATCAAGCGTAATTCATTAAACGTCTATTCTTGTACAATTTATTCGAATATAATTTGTAGGCGAAGGCAATATAATCATGGAAATAAAATAATCAAATAATAACGATAATAACGATAACGATAATGATAATACGAATACAACAATAAAATGAAAAAAACCTGCCACAAAAACGAGGCACCTCTACTGGGTGGCAAGATGGTAGTGATAAATCGTTGGCTNTCGAGAGGTAGGTGTGGGTGTGGGTTGTTGGCCTTAACGAAATGCCTTTTGTTATTATGGTTCGTTAAGTTTAAGGATAACAGACACATACGCATATAATCTTCTCAAAAAGTGAGGTTATGTGTGCGTATACATACGAAAGGCAATCATTTGCACGTATTTTTTGGTGAAGGAGAAGAAGAAAAATAAATTGTAAATGAAAATGAAAATGAAAATGAAAAAGAGAAACTTACGTTTAACAAATCCTTGCGTGAAAGATTTTTCAAATGCAACACATTGCGCACCGTACCATCTGGCAGCACTTCAAATGAATCATCGACCAGACCATGTTCACGCCACCATGAAACACGAGGCGGTGGTATGCCACCGCTCGATAAACATGTTAATTTAATGCTGTCACCTTCCAAATAAGGACCGGCTGTTTGGTCTCGTACAGCAGCACCATTGTGATCCAGTATTGTCAGCTGTGTGGGTGGCACTAAAAAAGAGAGGAAAAAAAAGCCATGAAAATAAAATATAAAAACAAGTCCGCACAGACAGTAAAATGGAATTTATTTTGCAAAACGTAAATAATTCTATAAATCCCTACAACAGTTACAACAACAAAAAAAAAACAAAGACAACCTAAACCCAGTTAAGATAAATTATTAAAAAACAAATGTAAAGGTTACAGGCCCCAATAATACAAAGAAAGCAAAAAAAAACCCCCAGCAAAATATGGCATTGAATTCTATTGCAGTAGCCAGCATTTACAGCACAATACTGTCTGCTTGTCTGCCACAAAAGCACCAAAAAAAAAGTGAAAACACCCATTAAATTGACACACAGGGATTTAGTTTGGTTTCGACCAAAAATAAATTCGAAAAAAAGGCAAAAATATAGGAATTAAAGCCGTGTAAATAAATATTTAAATAGACGACTACAGTAGCCAGTAGCCAGTAGCCAATAAATAGTAAGCAGTCGGCAAAAAAAAAAAATTTTTTTTCTTTTGGATTTTTAAAAACTCTCATGGAAAAGGGAGTCCTGTTACCAAAATGCTAATGAAAAAGAGGTAAAAAAATAAATGAATTTAATCTGTGTAACTAAATATTTAAAAAGACGACTACAGTAGTCAGTAGCCAGTAGCCAGTAGCCAATAGTAAGCAGTCGGCAGGGAAAAAAAAAATTTTTTTTGAAATTTAAAAACTCTCATGGAAAAGGGAATCCTGTTGCCAAAGTACTTACGAAAAAATATGAAATAATTGTAGCGACCTTCATATGCTCTGTCCCAGACGATAATCAACAACAGCTCAAGTAGAACTGATGATTTGCCCTACCCACTACAAAATAACATCAAGTTTTGCAAGTTGATGAATTGAAAGTTTAAAGACAACGTGACTGTCAATGCATCAGAATAAATTCGTTTCTCTAAGAAATGTTTGAAGGCCACAATGAATTTCTCTCATAATTACACAAAACAACTACGGCTCTGAGAAATAACGAGCGTAACAACGCTCAATTATTGCTGCTTTGAATCTCTTTAAGGCGTTTAACACAGAAGAGTAGCTTCCAACTCAATCGTATCGCTATTCACTTCATGAATCATTCTTGGACCAAAGAAGTAAAGAGAGGACTGCACATAATTCTGAAACGTAAGTAGGTAGATATGCAGGTTGAAGTATAGGATATCAAACAAGAGTCTTATGCCTACCAACATACATCTAAGCCAACATGTAGAGAGCACAGCGATCAAATGTCTTATGTCTACCGGCATACATCTGAGCCAACATGTAGACTTATTAAGCGCTCACCCATAAACTGAAATAGAGGAGATCAACCATAAGTCTTATGCTTGTTGACATATACCTAAGCCATTATGTAGACTTGTCAAGCGCTCACCTATAAGTTAAAGTAGAGGAGATCGACCAAGGGTCATTTCCCTATCTACGAACATCTAAGCCCTCATGTCGTCTAGTTAAGTGCTTACCCATAAGTTGATGAAAAGGTGATAAACCGAGTGTCTCAAGCCTATTGACATTCACCTAAACCATCATGCATGCTTGTTAAGCGCTCAGGCATACGGTATAATACCTTACTTTCTATAGGACGTCTGTATCTTGTACAACTTCCTTAAATTCTTCCAATCCACACGTCTGAGAGGTGGTATGTCTGGTATAGTGTTACCCC
Organism: Sarcophaga bullata; assembly: GCA_005959815.1. Lineage (NCBI taxonomy): Eukaryota > Metazoa > Arthropoda > Insecta > Diptera > Sarcophagidae > Sarcophaga > Sarcophaga bullata. The sequence continues at coordinate 85,363 of QOCX01000333.1, read as the reverse complement.
CAAAATGTTGGAATCTTAAGATTACAAAAGCTGTGCCACAATATAAAAAGTGCTCCATCGTTTTGAAGTCTGCAGCGCATTATCTGAATTCATCATTTTCCATCACGCCAATTTGTAAGTCACTGTGTTCGGTGAATGCTCTATACGCTGAATACTCATGGTTTCCCTGAATAGTCATGCCACAAGGCATTTGTTGGGGCGATCTTGATGAAAGGTCAGAACCGTAAAGTTCCTGGGATAAAATCCTGCAATTCTATTCACACAAGGAATAATTTGACCACAGTATGGGAACCAAAAATAACTCTCTAAAGCTCTTATGTCATGAGCAAAAAAATCTTTCTGGTCTACCATCCGCAACTACTATCGAGAGAGAATTGTTGCAGGAGTCTTCAATCTACTTTCCCGACACATTTAAAACCTGTTGGTTTGAAAGCAACTTGCCTGAATAAGCTTGCATGAGAATGGAGATCTTATCGTAATACGCTGCGTAGTGCGTTATGAAGTTTGAAGGTGTTGCGAGCAATGACGAACATATGTTTTCAGTTTTTCAACGACACTCTCATTAATTTGCAAGCGATCGACCGGAGTATACTGTCCATAATCGCTTCAGTTTCTTCAAATTTTTCTACCACACTCTTCGCCACATTATGTACACTTTAACGACACACAATTTGCTAGCGGTCTTTGCATAACTTGCAACATTTTTGTTACTACAGCATGTTGTTGTTCCATAGAGCGCTTAATATGTGACAGTTGACAAGTTGCAGAGTTGCCACATGTACAAAAAATGCCAATAAGACTGCATTTTTACTGAAATATCGTGAAATAAGACACATGACGACACATTTGTCACTGTTTCCAATACCCCCTAATTGGAATACGTTTTGTAGTGAATGCCGATTGAAGATGCCAATGGAACCCAAATCAACAAATCATAAGAAGCTTCTTAGTGTGTGGTCAAACTGTTTGAACGACATAACTTTAATAAGTTTAATAATGACATCAAAAGTCCTGTAAATCAAAATTCTACAAAGAAATGCCGCTGCAATCTTAATGAATTTCTTCGAGTGTAACAAATCATAGCGACAAGGAAACAAGTAACGACACAAAAAAGAATCACAACAAAAATCTCCGACAGTGAAAGACCACAGATTTCTTCTCAAAGCATAAAAAGGCTAAAAACAAATAAAAACAACAAAACAGAAAAAGGAAACGAAATAAACCAGTCTACTTACCCAATACGGTTACATTTATCCGCCAATTACGTGTCGGTGATTTATGAAAATCAACCCGACATTTATACAGACCCGCATCACTGATTTGTATATTTTTAATCCTTAAAGCTGGCGGATTTGAGTCATAATAAAAATGTGCCTTATTTTTAAATACATTCTCATCAGCCCATGGTATACCTTGATGCAGTGAACGGCCTCTGGCATCAAAACTGTAAAGAGAGGAGGAAAAAACAAACATAAAAAATTAAATAAAGACTTTTTACAACAACAATAGAACAAAATAAAAAGAAAAAAAAATTCAAATGAAAACATTACTCTTAAGCCCTGTGTCTTCTATGTTGCAGATGATGATGATAATGATGATGATGGGAATTTTTAATTAAAAATTAACAAGTTCCTGATAGAAAGAAAATTTATTGTTCATTTAAAAACCAGCGTTGGACAACATTAATTGATTGGAATACACGATTCCACGTGATATTCAATGCAATCCGTATTTCACGTACAAAGTCGTTTGCTCCAAAAGATGTGCACGAGGACGTCTAAAAATTTATGAAATATACCGTTGGATTATTTGATTGATCATCATAATTTTCTGGATATTCTCTCAGAAGAAAAATAATCAGAAAAAATTTATTCAAAAAATTGTGTCCAAAATATTGGCAGAAAAAATCGTCCGAAAAATTTTCAGACTAAATTTGCCAGAAAAAAATTCTAGCAAAAATTATCAAAGAACAGTTGTCAGCAAAAATTGTCAAAAATACAATTGTCAAAAAAAAATTGTCAAAAAGAAAGATTGTAAGAAATAAATTGTCCATTGTCAGAAAAATGTCAAAAAAAAATTGTCAGAAAAATTTTATAAGAAAAAATTGTTAGAAAAAATTGTCAAATGAAATTGCCAGAAAGTATTGTTGAAAAATGTTCAGAAAAAAATTGTAAAAAATAATTTTATCAAAAATTGTTCAAAGAAATTGTCAAAAAAAAATTTGTCAGAAAAAATTGTCAAAAAAATTGATGGAAAAATTTGTCCAAAAATAATTGTCGGCATAAGAATTTCAAAGAATTTCTCAGAAAAAAATTGCAAGAAAAATATTTTCAGAAAAAATTGTCAGAAAAAGAACTTCTAAAAAATTGTCCTGAAAAATTGCCTTCATAAGAATATTGTCAGAAAAAATTGTTCAGAAAACATTGCCAGAAAAAATTGTGACAAAAACTGTCAGTAAAAATTAAAAAAAAAAAAAAAAATTCCGAAACAAATTGGCTGAATTTGACTGATGATAAGGGTAAGGTTGACAATAAGCATCGCTGCGGTTCTGTGGTTTGTGTCTTATACGCATGCACCAGCGGCCTCAGAAAATAGCACAAGAAAAAGTCTAACGTGATTAGATTACACAGTGGTCAGTTCACATTATTCGTATGGTAGATAACCATGCCACCGAATTGCACTTGCATATCCAGATCGTGCTATTCAAGCCCTAAGAAGTTGACAATCATCAATATGGCAATGTGAGGTATGATCAACGTTATTCTGAAAGAAATATGAGCCGATGATGCCGCTAGCCTAAAATCCACATACAAAAATTATGTCAGTCCATGGATCAAGTGTAGAATTACTGCTGCTAAGTGATGGTATTATGCTCTCAACTTTATGTCTTATTCTACTTTTTCAACTTTTAAGTCTTATTCTAGAAGTTGCCCTTTCTCCGTGTGCTTCCCTAAGAAGCGACAGAAAGGTTTCTTATACGCACCAAAGCAGCTGTCAATGTCAAATAGATAATTTAACGCTATGCGTTAGAGACCTTTAGATCTCCAATCAATCACGTATCGTCTTTAATTCGATTTTTCTTTTTTCTTTTTCACACCTCTTGTCACTCAGAAATGGACCATATTTCTGACAAAGATTTTTCCATGCCTATTAGGGTCAATTGCCAACTGCCCTACAGGCCTCTTAGCGAACTCACGTAGTTATCTATGGTCGTCCATTGTGATTGCAGAAAACAGACTGAATATATGACAATTAATATGACAGATGTAGCGTCAACAAAATGGCCGACAAAATTTGGAACTGCCTGTTGGAAAGCCTTATACACGTTAAGTGTGAGTATTTCATTTGATATTCCAAAAAAAAATTGTTTGTATGGTATTGTAGAGTGGATCTCCCTTGCTTTTGTTGTTGTTATTGTTTATTTGTTTGTTTGTTGTTTTATGAGTAAAAACGACAACTGCATATAAAGTTATTAACGGCAATAATTACAAACCACAAGTAATTACCCCAAAGCCAGTTTTATTATTACTTTGTTGTTGATGTTGATGTTGGGTTTTTTTGATTGATATACCATTGGCAAATGGTTGGTAGGTACGTAGGCAGGTAGAGCTGGTAGGTGGTTGTGTCATCACAAATATTTTTAATGAAAAAACATTAACAACAGTGGAGTACAAAAAAAAAACGGCAACGATTTAAAATTCTAGAGCTCTAGAACAAACTGATTCTCAGCGATAAAAATTTTTGCTTCCGAAAAATATAAATCCATTGGCACTTACATGTGTAAAATCCATATGACTTATGTAGCATGTATGTTTCTTAAATGTTCACTCAAAATATTCCAGGAATTAAAAAATCTTCAAATTTATTCGCTTATACAACAACTCTTGGATATTTTGTCTACCTTTTTAATGATGTTCTCTTAAAGAACACACAATACATTTGAGAAAAGAAAACAAAAACAACAACAACAACAAAAACTACATGTGTGATGGATTTTAACATGCTAAGCGAGTTAAGAAAAAAAAAAATGAAACCCAAAATAAAGTGCTGCAGAGAAAAAATTGTAATCAACACGTTGATGTCTTATGTGACATCAAAAAAAATGCGACATGAAGACAGAAATTCGATTAAAAATTCTATTGTTGTCGCATGTTTATGTTAAATAAACACACACACACACAGTAAAATAACGACACCAATACAGCATCGGTATTCCGTATTCAGCAACTGCGTCAATACCATCAACACAACAGGAGAGGAGAAGCATCATCATCATCATCAACCGTTCAAGACATCAATTTCAGTACAAGAGAGTCGAGTTCCCCTCGATTTTTAAATATCTGCTCCTCAGAAGGTGATAGTGCGTGTGTTTGTGTGTGTGTGTGATAAACTGAAATGATGATGTTTTTCTGTTTAAAGCCATAGGAAAGCAACACATTTTCATCACTTTAATGGCGGCAATAACTAGAAAGAAAAACAACATCATCACACATAAATAGAGGGGGGGGATGTGAAGATATGAGACCCCTGTGTGTTTATGAAATTATTTTTTTTTGCTTCTTTGCTTTCTTTTCTTTCTTTTCTTAAAAGAATTTGTGGGGGGAATTCCCTACACATGCAATGTAAGAGGGGCAATTTGCAAGGGGGATTAAAATTCACACTTGAAGCTTAAGAAATAAAAGCAAACTAATGGAAGCTACTTTACATAGCTTTACAGATCACTAAGCCTTTTGGAATGTTTAAAATCTGTTTTGCTCGTTCTGGATATATGTTGCATCAAACAGCACACACTACCGTTATCAGTACAGGCCTTTAAACATCTTACTTAAGCAACCGATCCTGTAATAGTTACCCTCGGCTGTAATAGAGCCGAAGATTTTCTAAAGGCCAGAGTCTTCCCAGAGTTGCTCAGAAATCTTTCGTTCGGAGTCGACACACCTAAGGTTAATGTGAGAAGATTGGTTGTAATCCTGACTAAAGGGTTGTAACTTGTAACTTTTAAAGCTAAGATGATAGTCGCTGATTATAGCCAGATTTTTGACACTCTGGGAGCCGCATGAAATAATATTTGTCTCTTCTGGAGGCACCACCATACACAGTATTTCACAACACCGATACTGAAACAGAATCTTGAGATGCCTTATCGCCTTTATCGGAATTTGATTACGAAATGCTGTGCGAAAAATCAATCCTTACTACTCGGTTGGAGTACTTTGCTTAACCTTCTCAGCTATGCCAGTATGCTGCTCCATTCCGCTACATTTTTCAAAATCAAAACTAATATTGACGTAGTATTTCCCGGTCTTACCGTTATCCTTCCTCGATATTCTGGCAATATCCGTTACGTAGATAGTTTGGTAAATAGTGGCTGACTGCAGTCGCATTCCAGTAGTCGTATTTCCAGCAGTCTTCTGAAGCGAGCTCAAAGAGTAAATAATTGCCCTGCAAAAGCTACTCAAATTTGTCATTCGGATTGTGTTTGCGGGACTGTAGTTCCAACAATACGTGTATAAAATTAACGCACACAACATATATAGCGTTAGACTAAGGCCATGAGGGCGAATTATATTTGTAGGCATGTAATGAAGGCGCCGGTGTCCAGTATGTAGTATATTGGCTCATAAGACGTGAGGCCAGGGTTCAAACTCCAGGGTAGACATCTCTAATATAATGAAATTCAAAAAAATATTTCAACGGCGACTTCCTCTCAACAGATTTCTGGTAAAAACTCTCAGAGTAAACAAAAGTCACCCTGAAAAGCTGCTCAAAAATCTCGGGTAACGCCACTCATGTTTAAAAATGAACGCACACAACGTAAGTGTTGTGAGAAACTAGGTCGTAATCCTGACTGAAGGGTTGTAATGACCAATTATGTATGTATGTGTGTTCTTTCCAAACTTTTAAAATGATCGCTTAGTAATCGGTAACCATTTTGAACACCGCAAGTGTTAACGAATAAATCCAAGTCTTTTGTACTCGAGCCATATGCTATCTGTCATACTAAGTTATCACAGTCTTTAGTAATAAGCCATGATTAAAACATATTAACTATCGCTTCAAACCGAAATTCTTCAACCCAAGGATTTTAAGAAAACGAAATTCCCCTTAAAAAATTTCAAGTTTTTTTTTTGGTTATGTTAACACGAGAGTATCAATGTTGTGTACATCAAATAATACCAAATGAATTCAGAAGCCTACACTCATTCATATTTATGTACATAGGAATGCATATTAAAAAAAAATCATACATATTTACACATGCTTATATAAGCATATGTACATATAAACACATACAGTGTGGGTTGAAAGTAATGGGACAAAGCCTTACTGTCAACATAGACAAGCTACGGAGTGTCAACGTGGACTCTACCATACAGAGGCTGTATGAAATGCAAGAAAGAAAAATTGATTAAAATTAAGGTCAAATTGGATAAAAAGAGTTCCCTGTTATCTAGGTGGTGTTAGAACAAAGCTTGGTCATTATGGGCACAACAAAAATTTAAGAATACTGCAGGATACTTGAACATGATTTCAAACCGAAGAACACATCAAAGGCTGTCAAAAGGGAGTTGACATTAACAGATCACAAGTCTGCTTAGTTTGCATGAGTTATGTGGGTTTGTAGAACCCCAGTGGTTTACGACTTCTTCACATCCCCCTGCAACTAAAGAAAACTTCACCAATAAAAGTCTAACGTGGTCAAATCGCGCATTCACATGCCCCTAAATCGCTCATGCAAAGTATATGTCATGAGCTATGTGGCATGTAGGGCCGTCTTGTTGAAACCCCATGTCGTTGATAAACAGGTCATTCAATTGCGGTGAAAATTCTCATCGTTACTGGTCAATGTTGTTCCTCAAAGAAATCTGAATTAATGACTATACGAGCCTAAAATCCATACACATTCAGAGGCTTGTTCGCGATGCATTTGATGCTCTTGGATCTCATGTGTATTGGTATTGTTTTAAATTCAAAAATTTTATTTGTTCTCGTACCCAAAATCAACCAGAAATAGGCCTCATTGCTGAAGCTGATTTTTGGATAAAATATTAGGTTGAGGACTGCTCCACAAAGAATTTAGTGAACTCATATTTCTCTTGGTGTATTTCCATGCTTAGTTAATAAACAGACTTAATAAATGGCAACTAATTTCAGAGATGTAGCTTCAAAAATATGGCTTGTATGCGAACGCTATCTACAGAATTCTTTGAGGCTTTAAGATATAAGCCTACAATCAAATTTTTTCGTGAGCAGCCCTTTTGCTTATGCTTTTGTAAAGGAAGTTTCCGGTATTTTTTTTACTCAGACATGTAGTATGCGAAAGTTATTGACCGAATTTTTTACGATTTTAAAATTTTTTCTTGGGCAGCCCTTTTGTTTATGCTTTTGTAATGAAAGATTCTCTTTTTTTTCTTACTCAGACGTGTTGTATGCGAACGTTATAGACCGAATTTTTTACGGCCTTAAAATAATAGAAAGCAACCAAATTTTTTCTTGGATAACCCTTTTGTTTATGCTTTTGTAATGGAAGTTTCCGGTATTTTTTTTTTTACTCAGACATGTAGTATGCGTAGTTTCTTACGAGCTTAGAATTTTAGCCAGCAACCAAATTTTTTCTTGGGCAACCCTTATATTTAAGCTTTTGCAATGGAAGTTTCGGATATTTTTTTTTTACTCAGACATGTAGTATGCGAAAGTTATTGACCGAATTTTTCACGATCTTAAAACATAAGCCTACAAAAAAATTTTTTCTTGGGCAGCCCATATATTTAAGCTTTTGTAATGGAAGATTCGGATATTTTTTTTACTCAGACATATTGTATGCGAGCATTATTGGCCGAATTTTTCACGGCCTTAAAATATTAGCCAGCAAACAAATTTTTTCTTGGGCAGCCCTTACATTTATTCTCTTGTAATCGAAGTTTCAGTTTTTTATTTTATTCAGAAGTGTTTGCAGTTATTAAGCAAATGAAATTTGAAATCTATTCGGCTTGTGTTTAGTTAGTTTTGATCAACACTGTTGCTTATGAACATACACACGCACATAATAAACTGCTTGTTGTTGTTGTATTTATTTGATGTTTTCCTTTTAACACAATCGGTTAA
>QOCX01000333.1:49751-61550 GCA_005959815.1 Sarcophaga bullata | reverse complement strand
TTGTGGGAGCAAATATATCTCCTTTATGGTCTCTTCTTCAGACATCTCCGATCTCTTCCGTGCCAGTTCGTCTGCCTTGCCACAGTGGCCATAAAAAGGTATTCTTGAAGGGGTGTTTATATCCCTTGTATAGTGTCTTCCTCAGAGATTTCCCATCCCCTCCAAGCCAGTTCGTCCGCATTTTTCATCCTTCTATGCCACTGTGGCCTAGAACCCAGTAAAGATGGTTATTGTGTCGATGTATACGATGCAGTGAGTCCGTGCAACTCTTGTCGCCCTTTTGAATTGACGAGTTGTGATTCCAGCACTTTGATTGCTGCTTGACAGTCAAGCACACATATGATCATGTTCGAAGGAGTTAGGTTCCCTGGTTTCAAGCATACAAGCAGCTTGTTCGATAGCAAGAATCTGCGCCTGAAATACACTGGCCTGGTTAGGTAATCTTTACGGCCCATTCAGTGTCAGCTTATCAGAACAAACCCCTGATCCTGATGCCATACTAGTGGGTAGGACTAGGTTAAAGAGGCAGCCGTTCTAAAAAGTTTTGACTGGTTAAATAAGCTGTATGATCCGTTCAGTGTCAGCTCATCGAAATAGATCCCCAGATCCAGTTTCCCATTCCATGTTTTTTAACCATCGGTGTAAGATTGTCTTATACACCGCCGCCGATAACAGCTTCAGCAAAGCATTCTCCTTAAATGGAGTGAGAGTTTGTAAGTTTGTTCGAAAACAGTCTCTAATACTATGTGGTCGCATTTAAAACCGGGTGATTCGGTTCATGCAGTATTAAAGCGTGCCCTACCGCACATGGCCTAAACAAATCTGAGAACTTAAACCTCAGTGCAGTTCTTGTAGGCAATGTTTTGGAGGAAGATGTCTAATGGTTGTAGAGACAAGATGACCTCGAGAGGCCCACATCGAGCAGGCTAGCCATTATGCCCATAAAAAAGTTCACATCGGCAACCTTCGAAGTGTTAAGTAATTGGTGTCTGTAGTGCCTGTATTATAGAGTGTTTTGAAGGAAGCTGTCTAATGGTTGTAGAGACAAGATGACCCCGATAGTCTCATGCCAAGCAGCACTGATGCCCAAGCATGCAAAATCTCTGTACTTTATTCAGTAGGCTACCATTATGCCCATAAAAAGTTCACATCGGTAACCGTCAAGGTGTTAAAAATTAGGTTCCGCTGGTGTCTGTGTTGTGGAGTGTTTTGAAGGAAGATATCTAATGGTTGTAGAGGTAAGATAACCTCTAGGCCAGCCAGTGGCAAGGACTACAGAGACCACGTGATGCTTAGGCATGCCAACCTACGTGCTTTATTCAGCAGGCCATGATTATGTTCATAAAGAATTTAAGTTCGGCATCTGTCTAGGTTTTAAATAATAGGTGTTGGCGTTGTCGATATTATTCGATTCATATTTATTCGAGTATTTTAATTGAAATATATTAAGAAACCTATTATAAAATATTTCTTTAAAAAATTAATATTTCATGCTCTTTTCATAATGCCAACTGGGAATTGGGTGGGATGGGGTAAGCATCCAGTTGAGGCAATAGAGTGTGTCAGTATTTAATGACGATGATAATAAGGCTTATAAAGATGGTGGTGGTGGTGGTGGTGGAGTGCTAGCAATGGTGGCATTAGATGGTTCTTAAGCAGGCGCCTCTAATGCCATTTGTTATGCTTCATAAATTATTTTGTTTTTGTTTTTGTTTTTGTTTCTTTCGCCTGACTCTCCCGCCTTCGTCATAAGAAATGCGTATAAAATTCGTGTGGCATGCTTAACAGAGTTTTGTTGTTGCATGTTCATGTTGGAAAAAATAAAACAAATTAAGTCGTGGTGTTTTTTCTTATTGTTGTTTTCTTTAAATTTGTTTAATTAATTGTGATTATTAATGAACGAGTTTGTTTGTTTGTATTCAAATTTGTTTTGGTTTTTTTTTTTCATTTTCCTTTTAATATGATTTACAAAACAAACGAATTTTATTTCTTCTCTCTTTCATTATTTTTCTTGATTGTATTACAATTTAAATTGGAGCATTATAGACTCTACGCCACAGGGAAGCTGATGTTTTAATAGGAGACTTAATTTCCTATTGCTCTGCCTACATATTATATGGTCGGTCTGTCTGTCTCTCTGTCTGTCCCATTATTGTTTCAAAACAAAGTTTATTTTCTTTCTGGTTTAATATGCTTATTAAAGAAGTAATTAAAGATGAAAAAACGGTGTTTACAGTGGCACACAAAAGTTTGTATCCATCGAGAGCGAAAAATATTTGGAGTTTCTAAGAAGGACAGGGCTGGTGAAGGACAGGGCTGGATGATTGCTGCATTCAAGTATTATTATTTAGAGAGACTGCCGATTTTATCTAATCTTACCCGCTAGTATGGAACTGAAACTAGGGCTCTATTTCGATAAAAATAGCACTGAGCGAGTTATACAGGGTAGCTAACCACGCCCTGCGTATTCAGATAAAGACATATTTTTGCTATTGAACAAGTTGTACGTATGATAGAAACCAGGGAACCTAACTTCTTCGAACTTCATCGTAAGTATGTGTGTCAGTCCAACAGCAATCAAAAAGCTGGGATCCCAACTCCTTAAATCAAAGGGCGTCAGCAGTTGCATGGCCTCTCTATACCGTATAATTCAACACACAACACCCGCCTCTATTGTTCTCCGGGCCACTATGTCTTACAACAAAATGAAAAGACGGACGAACTGGCTGGAAAGAGATCGAAGATATCTGAGAAAGAGACGAAAGAGGAGATATATGTGCTCCTACAAGAATACTCTTTCAAATGAGACGAAAAGGCATATGAACTGGCACCAAAAAGATCGGAATTGTCGGAAATAGCATGAAAGGTATCGAAGATGTCTTGATCAAGAGGCGTTAGGAGGGGGGGAATGGAAGGGAATAAAAAGGCTGACAAACTGGCTCAGAACTCATTCGAGATGTTTGAGGAAGAGACGTTAGAGGAGATATACACACCCCTGCATGAATACTCTTTCAAGATGCAAAAAGCAGCATGGAATGCAACAAACCGTAGGTGCTCCAACATATTTGGTTGTGGAATTTCAAAAATGCTGGACAGCAAAGAAACTAAGAACTGAATTGAGTTCGACAAGAGACCCGCTTGCACTGTAAAAGGAATTCTAACGAGATGCTAAGCTGTTGGCAGTTTCGCCGATAAAAGCTCGGTTTGTCCCACCAGGGTTACTGCAGAAGCTGTTAGGATTTGAACGAAACGGAATCGGTACCACACCTTTTAAGTGGATGTTCTAAACTTCAAACGATGGCGTATGTATCGTTTTTGGGGTGACAGAAAATCTGTGGACGATGGCGGGTGTGTCAATAAGGGAACTCTTTGGTTTCCTACTAAGCTCGGGCTGGTTTAAACCCACCACTAGCGCTAGGGGGGCTTACATCACACTGCATAACTTAATGGGCCATATAAGCCACCAAATGCAGTTTCCTGTGAAAGGCAAGCTATCCGCTAACCTGACCAAATTCAACCAGTGTTGAGGATGAGTGTCTGAGGATAGAAATCTGTAGAAGAACATGTAGTTATCGTAGTCTAGTAGGTAATGTGTTGGCTTATTAGGCTTAGGGCCACGGTTCAAACCTCAGGTCGTAGTCTAGTTCGTAGTGTATTGTCTTATTAGACGTGAGTTCACGCTTTAAACCCCGGGTCAGACATTTTCAATAAAACGAAATTTGAAAAAATATTTCTTAGGCGACTTCCCCTCAGCAGATTTTTGGCAAAAACTCTGGCAGTCAAATTAAAATTGTCATGAAAAAGTTTTTCAGAAAAATTCGTCTTAGTTGACTTTAGGTCCCGCTACTCATGTATACTATTAACGCCTACAACATAAGTGGTGTGAGAAGATAGGTCGTAGTCCTGACTGAAAGGTTGCAGTGGCCAATTATGTTATGTTATGTTATTAGAGTGGACATTAGAGGTATATGGTCGTAGCCTAGTAGGTAGTATGTTGGCTTATTGGACATAAGACCTGGGGTTTGACCCCAGTCACCTCCATGAAGAAGTATTACGTAGGCGAGTGCCTCTCAAAAGATTTCTGGCATAAACTCGAGGAGTAAAATAAAATTGCCATGAAAAGTTTCACAAAAATTTAGCATTCGTAGTCGACTTTAAACTGTAGCTTCTTGCACTAAATGAACATACACAACATAAGTGATGTGAGAAAGTAGGTCATAGTCCTGACTGAACGGTTGTTATGTATGTAAGGGTTAGAGGAAAATTAATGTGAATTGCCCTTAGCTATCGAAAATCCTTTGAGGAAATATTCTATTGTACTCGGATATACAATGAACAAGAAAGCATGGAGAGGAGTGTCTATTCTAAGAGGATATTCGGCTGGGCACAGTGTATATAAAACATTAAAGCTTAACGGAAAACTGAAATAGATTGCAACACTGGTCCTGACTGCAACCACGGAACTAAATAACCAAACAAACAGGGTCTCTATTCATTATGACGGCTTTAAATATATGTTAAGATTAAGCATTTAAGAGAGTTCATAAGCTTATCTAATTGCCCTCGTTTTGGTCCCTTACTCATGAACAATTGTGTGTGTATGTCCGTATGGTAATAATATTGTACACGGAAAAATGCAATTATAAGGCAATTTGTCATCAATCACTGTGTTAATCTTGGAATTACTTTAAAATTAATATTGAAACAAGAGAGAGAGAGAGAGAGAGAGAAAAACAGACTAAATTTTGTAATTATTTCATTATGAATCATTAAGCACTTGTAAAAAGGCATTTAAACAATAAAAAAAAAATAATAATTTTTTTAGAGGGGAATACTTACGTATAAATGGGCTTAACATTGCCCTGGCGATACCATATCACCAATTGTACTTTGTCGGCTATCATTGTGCCTGGCATAAGATCACAGGGCAAAGCCACCTCCAAGCCCACTGCCGTTTGTACTTCAGATAAAGGACCTAGAAAATAGAAAATTAAATAAATTAAACGATTAAAATTCAATTCGATTACAAAACAATTTTGATTTATTAATGAGCGCCATACCTACACCCATATAACATGGCATGCCATGCCATTGCCATACATAAGTTTCTACTTATGTTTACCATGCCATATTGGCAGGGGGTATCTTAATTAACCTTTAAATGTTTTCTTAATGACTTTACAAATACAAATTGCCTCATAAATAATAAATTATTAATAAATAAATAAATAAATGCATACGTATGTATACATACATACATACATGCATACACTATGAATTCAACAACATATGGATGGCGGTGGCGGTCGTCTAAAGTCATAAAAGATTTCTTTAAATACTGCCCTGCTACTGGAGGAAATCAAATAAAAAATCGATTTTTTTTCTTTTTTTTTTTTTTTTTTGCTTCATAAAATCAGTCAATTACGCTTACAACAAATACAATAAAAACACACACATAAAGTTCGATAACAAAAAAAAAAAATTTTTTTTTTAAATTTTTAATGTCTTAACGTGACTGGCAAGTCAGTCATTAAACTTAAATTCCATTCCGTTGAACTGCCAAATTCTTTGTTTCTTCTTCGTTTTTCACTGTCTGATGTCAAGTGTTTATAGCGGCAGCCATGTTTTGTTATCGAATTAGAGATGAAATGAAATGAAATTTCTAAGATCGAAGAAGAAAAAAATTTTCAGTGAAATTTAATTAAAAATATCACACGCCATTCGCATTCCTTAATTTCTAAATTAAAAAAAAGCTTGTCATACCGTAGTTAACGCCGTAGTCTAGTAGGTAGGTAAAGCCTCGGTTCAAACCTTAAATCAGACATCTCGATCAAAACGAAGTATGAAAAAAATATCTCTACGGCGACTCCTCAGTAGATTTCTGGCAAAAACTCTAAAAATTCTGTCGTTCGGAGGTAGACTTCAAACTGTAAGACCTGCCATTCAAGTATAAAATTTATGCACACAACATCAGTAGTGTGAAAAGCTAGGTTGTAATCCTGACTAAAGGTTTGTAATGTCAAATAATGTATGAATGTATATTTGGAAGACCGTTCAATACAATATTATTCCCTGCAAAGCACTTATCCTTCCATATTAAGGCCCTATGGAAAGATAAACGTTACTTAGGCCTTGAGAAAAACTGTCTACTGTTCGTTAGGAACCTATAACTTGCCCTTTAAAGGGTAAAGCGATTTCTATCTTTAAATTTCAATAAAACAAAGCGCCTGCCAGATATTATCGAAATTTTTATTTTTTCGTAAGACCTATTGATACCATTATGTGTGGAACATAACCACATTAAAACGGATGGCATAGCTTCTTTGCGTGGAACGCATTCAAAATGTCCAAAACTTCCCTGTCTTTGCTGTATAAGTCACACAGAATTTGAGCGATAATATGCTTTACGTTGTCTATGAAAAACATTGTCTTTATGGCATATTCGCATACACCGATCACAGTTTCGCTGGGTAGAGCCCATACGGAACGTCCAATTTGTCTTGATTCCGGTACATAAATGAGCATGACATGGGTTGTGTTGGCTTTGAAGAGTGATATCGTTTGTGGCTTACTTGCATACACTTGCGACTTAAGAAAACCGCACAAGAAAAATCTAACGAAGGATTAAAGAACGATCTCGTGGAGGCGTTGTGACTCCACGCGACATGCCTTGAAATCCCAAAAAGGCATGAGCTTTGTGTCACCGCCTGCTGATTAAAAGTCTTTGGTATTCAGATTATCTAATTCAAGCCCAAAGAATTTAGTATTCAATGACCTACAGTGCTGACTGTTGAAGGTTAGTGCCTGGTTAGTGCCGTTCTTCCGAGATTTATGGACTGATGACTTTACCATCTAAAAATCGACACCAAACAGTGATTCTTTCGACATGAATTAAACGTTCTTGGATCTCAAGTGGTTTGGTATCACTGGCGAAGATTTTTCCATGCAAACTAGGGTCACTTGCCGACGGCTCTAGAGCCAATTCAACACTAATAGTCGGCATTGCCTATGGTGGTTTACCTTCACTTAGTGTTTTAATTGAATATTATACGAGCGCAAGGCCAAGTCTCAATGTAAATTTCTACAAGTTGTGGTTTACGAAAGGTCAGTGGCGACGTTTGCATTACATTTTGTGCTTCTTTTTCTTGGTATTGGTCGATTGTTTGCCAAACCAGTTGAGTGGAATTTATCCATCACATTACGATGTCCTTTAGGTAGTACGTTCATGACGAAGAATGGCTGATAAGTGCAGTACATGGACTAAAGAGAAGTTGCTGCAGCCTAGGTAGTACCATGTTGGCTTATTAGGCGTGAGGCCACAGTTCAAACTGCAAGTAATACAGCTACAGCAAAACAAAAACGAAAAAAAAAATAGTTCAACGGCGACTTCCTCTCAGCAGATTTCTGGCAAAAACTCTGAGTGTAAATAAAAATTGCTTCTCAAAAATCTATTGTTCGGAGTCCATTTTTCAAACTGTTAGGTACCAAAAAGAACATAAAATTAATACACACAATATAAGTTGTATGAAAAATGAGATTGTGATCCTATAACCAGTTCCAGTTTCGAAGCATTCTCTCATACAGCATGATTTTTGATTAAAAAAATTCCAAAATTTGCAAACATTGTACGTTTGTAGGTCTATTCATTTGAAATTTCAAACTTAACTAAACATTTTTGGTTCTGACACATGTCATGAATCACTTTTTATACTCTAAGAATTTATTTTGACTACTTGAAAAGGAATATTTTAACATAATAAGGTTGGAGTGTGGTTTTATATTTAGAAAAACTAATTATGGCTGTACGAGTATATGCCACAGTTTTCTTTCTTCTTTTTCCCAGTATAAGTTATCACTTATCGATAATTATCGTGTGTATGTCTAAAAACAAAATTATGACTTTGACATGAATATCACAAAAATAAAGTGATTATAATTGGAGAAAAAAAAGAAAATTCAATGGAAGGTGGGTTTCTGGGTTTCTGGGAAATATGACAAGAAATTTTGAACAAAAAAAAAAACGCCTACAATTTATTAATTCTCTTTGGTACATGATATTTAAATTTTGTTTGTGTATTTGTCGATATTTATAAATAATTACAGTTTTATGGACATACAGCAATAATAACCGTTATAAGGATCATACCTTAATGGCTTAGTGACACAAACTGCTGCATCACTTGTCCATATTAAATAGATGCCAAGCCACGTGTAGTGTTCAAATTTGTAATGATTTTTACACAAAAAAAAAAAAACCCAATAGGACCCCTTGCCCCTTGTATTTCATATTTTTTCATTGAAACCGAAGAACAAAGAGAGAGAAAAAAAACTGAAATTAAAAACAAAAAAAAATTCGTTCATACGCATAATTTGATATTCCAACTGAAGCGTTTACTGTCAGAGCACTTTAAATAAACGATATTGGTGCGTGCATTCAATTGTGAATAAGTTAAAGGTCGATCGGTTGGTCTTCTTTTGCTCAAATATACTTTTCTATTGGGGTTACAGACATACATACATACATACATACATACGTACGTCTGGCAAACATACCAAATGGGCGTTATATTGACGTCAATATTCATGCCGCATACATTTCCTTTAAACAAATTTGTTCCCCCCTTCCCCCGTTTTTTTTTTTCTATTTGCTTCGTATCACAAGTAAAGTCATAGAAAATTTATACAAATCGATTGGTATTTATTGATTCCATGGAAGCAACCTTTAGAAATGTGATAATAAAAATATGAATTGTGAATATTAAACATAAAAGAAATTAAACAAACAAACAAACAAACCAACAAACAAAAACTCTCGTCTGATAGCTAACGTTCAAACTTACAATTCAGTTTGAGCACTAGAAATAAATTGAACGAGTTTTTATTCAAAAAAAAAACAATCAAACAAATAAAACGTTATTGAAAATCAGTTATTTGATCAATAAAATATTAAAATTCTTCGTGGAATTAAAGCTAACTTATACAATTTGATCAAGTTTCCAATACTTGCCATGAATTCTAATATCAAACAATATACATTAGTTTGATCAAATTATATGTAATGCAGGGTAAAGCAAAAAAAGAAAAATGTCTATTAAACTGAGCAAAGACCGCAGCTTTGTTTACTGTTATTTAAATATATCGCGTCTATCAAATCAAATTTCTAAAATTTGACACTTGATAACGGCCACCTTGTCGAAGAAACATTTCTTTTGTCAAATCATCATGGACGACTATAGTATTCAACTTTACTTTCTTTATCGGTTATTACAACCCTTTAGTCAGGATTACAATCTAGCCTCTCACACCAACCATATTCGTACATAATACAACTCTTCAGTCAGACTTACGATCTAGCTTCTCAGACGACTTATGCTGTGTGCTTAAAAATTATACATGAGTGGGGCAGAACCTGCAATTTAAAGCCGACACCGAACGACAGATTTTTAAGAAGCTTTTTATTACAATTTCATTTTACTCCCACTTTCTTTACCATAAGAGAGAGAGGAAATATTTTTTCTGATTTCGTTTTATTGGAAATGTTTGGCTTGTAGTTTGAATCACGAGTTCTTGTCTAATTAGCCAATATACTACCTAGTGGACTACAAATTTCCGTTAATGCAGTAGAATTCAAATTTCTATAACAGCACAGTTAATTGCTCAGAATATTTATTGAAATTGATATTCAGCTAGCTGAATTAAAGGAATTTCAATTGTTTCTAAGTTCAGTTAGCTGAATTGGAGGAAATGTTAATGATTTCTGAATTCAGCTAGTTGTACTAGTTGAAATTTTAATGATTTCTAAATTCACTTAGCTGAATTACCAAACATTTCAATATTTTCTAAATTTAGCTAGCAGAATTAGTGGATAATTTAACAATTCCTTTATTCAGCTAGCTGAATTATCGGAAATTTCAACGTTTCTGAATTCAGCTAGCTGAATTAGTAGAAATATTAATGATTCCTAAATTCAGCTAGCTGAATTACTAGAGAATTTAATAATTTCTATATTCCGCTAGCTGAATTGCCGGAAATTTTAATAATTTCTAAATTCGACTGTCTGAATTAGAATAAATTTCAATAATTTCTATATTCAGCTAGCTGAATTTGTACAAAATTTAATGATTTCCATATGCAACTAGCTGAATTACTAGAAAATTTAATGATTTCAAAATTCAGCTAGCTGAATTACCGGAAATTTCAATAAATTATGAATTCAGCTTGCTGAATTACCAGAACTATTAATATTTTCTAAATTCAGCTAGCTGAATTAGTAGAAATTTTAATTATTTCTAAATTCAGCTAGCTAAACTAATGGAAATTTCAATAAGTTCTATATTCAACTAGCTGAATTCAAGTATATACGCATGTATTTCATATTCAGCCAGTTACAGTTTACTTTAAGGAAATAAATTAAAAATTCGGGTTGCTGAATTTAAGCTGAGGACTATGTATTACAAATTCAGCTAACTGAATTATATTAAAAAGCTAGATTAATTGAATTTTTAATGTAGTTTTATTAAAAAGCTAGCTAAATTGAATTTGATTTTTTGAATTTTTAATGCCATTTAGCTAGCTGAATTACAAATATTTCCATAAAAGAACTTTTTTCAATATGAAAATACCGTTTATTACAATTCAGCTAGCTGAATTACGTTTATAATGCATGAAGATTTTAATTTAATAATTAAAGAATTTTTCTTCTTTTTTTCTTGCAATAAATCTTTAATAGCCTGCCATAGAAATATTTCATTCATTGTGGCTTTATGCATTGTCTCTCATAAATCATTTAGCACGACAATAAATTTAAAAAGCAAGACAATATTGAATAGCAAGACAAGCAAATTGCAAATTGTAATTGTAATAAAGACAGCAAACGTATTAAATAATAAAAAAGAAAGAAATAAATGAAAGAAAATTAAGAAGAATAAGAAGAAGAATAAGTAATGAAATGAATTGCAAAACAAAAAATAAAGAAGAAATGGCACGCACTTAAAGCAACAAATGTGTGGCAAAATGCCTGACGCCACATTAAATGGCAAATGTTGCCAATATTAAATACAATTACACTAAACAACTATACAGCACTCTACAACTTTGTTGTTGTTGTTTTTCTCTACTTTTTTTTCTTTCCTAAACAATACTTTTATCATAACTTTGTAAGCGTAGACGATTTCAGCACAAGAGTAAAAGTTAAACTTCAAGTACGTATAAGAGAAGAACAGAGTGTGTGTGTATGGAGGATACTGTTCTATACAAGTATTGTTTAATAATGACTCTCCACTTTAGTGAGAGAGAAACAAGTGAAGTGACAATATTAATAAGCAACAACCAACAACAACAAATACCAATACCAGGCACTAACAACTGCAAAAAACTATAAAGAAAGCAAAAAAAACCAAGCGTATCATGAGTATTAGTAGCAGTAGACACTGTAAATATTACACACACACACACACACACAGACAGCATTTCATTTCAGATTTTTGTTGGTTTTTTTTTTCTCTTGCTCTTTCTTAATTCTATTCAATATTCTTTGCTTTGTAGAGTTATTGGTTCCTTTACAAAGAACGTGACCAAATGCATACTTTAATACGTATTGTACTGTGTTGCTTGTGCTCGACAGTAAAAAGTACTTGTTCCTTAAAACCGCTCTTTAATAACAGAAGAGTCAATAAAGGAAATTAAAACCAACAACAATAACAACATTTCGTACTACAATGTAACCCAGAAAAGAAAGAAAGAATATCAGGTCATGCCTTTAGAGGTTTAAAACTGCAAACACAGTGCCTGCAAATATGC
>QOCX01000333.1:29090-42281 GCA_005959815.1 Sarcophaga bullata | reverse complement strand
TAAAGGCTTGACTGTTTTGAATAAGTTATAAGCCCTAGTCGCAGTAAATATTTGGCTTGTCATGATAAAAACGCCCTGATAAAACAGTTTATTTGGCATACAAACTGCTTGTCTTCTTGCCCCCAAATTACCTCCAAAGTTGACTGAATATGGGCCACACATAAGAGATATTGTATGTAGAGAGTCTTATCCTGCCACTAAATGCTAACTTTAGATCATAGGATCATGATAGCGTCACTCATTAGCTTGTAATAGATGGAGAGCAGATGGAAAGTCTTCTCAAATTCCAAAGGAGGACGCTCAACATGTTATTTGAAGTGAACCTGGAATGTGTGATTACGTTGCCGTAATGAGTGCATGTTTAGGAGGACACTAATCGTGTTATTAAGCTCAAATGAATTGAAAGCAATCTGTACCAAAAGCAAAAAAATAACATGCCCATAACTTTTATTACAACCTACGTTACTTCACTACTTATAATATACAAAGAAGGCATATCATCAATGTGACAACAGCTATTATTTTGTTATTCTTTTATTCTCTACATTTCAAGTCATACTCAACATATTCTGTGTGTGTGTTTTCCTTTTTTTTTTTATTTTTCTTTCGTTCTTTTCTTGTTTTTCTTCCTTAAGGATAAACAAAAACAAGTTCTTTTTGAATTCTTATTGTTCCGTTGTTAGTTAGTGCCTCAGTTCCTTAACACTTGTTATAGTGTTAATAAAAAGAAATCATATAGGACAACTACAACAACTACAACGGCAACAACAACAACAACAACACAACAAAAAAACAATAACAAAGGAAACAAAAATCAAATTAAAACAACGACTTGACTCAAGTTGAATTTGAAACAAAACAAGGAAAAAAAATGTCTCGAAGACAACATGTAAGTTGAATGGCTGCATGAATGACTACTGCAAACTATGAATGGCTGAAATGAATGATTAAATGAATGACTGACTGAAGGAATGACTGAATGAATAAAATACGTATGAATTTAACACAATATTTTTTTGAATACAAGTTAAAATGCATGAGTGCCAATAACATACACAGGCATGTAGGCAGGCAAGCAGTCACTCAGTCAGTCATTTGTATATGAATACAGATGATGATGATGACGATGATGATGATGATGCTGATGATGATGGTGTATTGAAATTAAACAAACAGGATTACATACATATGAAGGACTTGTAAAAGAAGTAGCTAGTCAAGGACTATTATACGTTCAACCAGTAAATCATTTTATTTACGAATTTATTTAATGAGAAGACACATTAGCAGTGTCATAAACATGTTAATTGGTTCGCTTGAAAGAGCAGGATACGTGTAAGAAATATGTATACAAGGGCTACTGGTGACAGAAATAGTTTCATTTGGTTTATGCATTGGAGGAGCCATAAGAAAACGGATGTTATTCGTCAATTGCCTTAAAACGATAGGGAAACATTGGTTCATTTTGTACAAAAGTATGGCTACATCAGAGTTTCACTGAAATGAATATACGCCGGAGCCCATTCATTCACTGAAATAAGTATACGCCGGAGCTTGTTCATTCTCTAAAATAAGTTTACGCCGGAGGCCGTTTATTCACTGATTGATTTAGTAACTCTACAATCATTATCCCCTAATCTCAAATGAAAATCCAATTGATTCCTAAAGCCTCTAAAATATCCAGCCTATAAGATATCCACAGCTTGTCAAACTAAATCGCATTGCGACATGTAGGACATGGAGAATGAAAGCTGAACGAAGGGGATATGACGTATGAATTCGATTATAACAAAAGTCGTTCGAGCTGAGTAGGTTGAAGTGGTTGTCAATCTAAAGGGCAGAATGAAAATGCTTGTGTCCCGAAAACTTCATTGTAACACCGTAGCAGTCTATTTGCAATAGTCCTAGAACCATCCACACAGCCCCTGATGAAGCCACTCTTTTTTTCTAAAATCCTTAGTAATATTGAGGTCTTCTGAACAGTGTTAAAATCGATAAGGCAGGCTAGAAATGTATCTCCAACAAGGCTAGAGCCATGTAGACAATAGCTAATCAACAGTTTTCCTCTTTCCTCCATCTCTGCAGCTCTTATAGAAATCGTTTGCCATGTATATGTCCAAGACGAATGTATTTCTAATAAGTAGCCATAACGCAATGGCTAGTAATGACTCGAAATAACTTGCTGAGCGTTCCCCTTCAAAGTTTGAGAAGATTTTCCTTTTGCCCTTCTAATATTTCGGACTAAATATATAAGCTATCGTGATATAAAGTTATTTACATTTACTCAGAGAGCATAGCTCTCTCCATACAATGTCTCGTATGAGTGGTCACATTCCGACAACTCTGAGCGCAGAAAATCGTCAATTTTTATGCTGTTTATCACTTTCCAGAGAAGAAAGAAGTACTTGGGTGCTTACGAGATGGATAATCTGGAGGAATTCTCAAGAACTGATATTTGCAGCCTAAATCGCTTCATCAGGAGCTGCGAATGGTTCCGAGACTAGGGGATAACGGAATACTGTGGTAACACAATGGGCCCCTTGAAGGCCATTCCATTCCAGTTCGCTACAGTTCCGGGTTAGAATTCAGAAACTGTTGACAGCGGTGAGAGGTTGATCAGACGCGTGTGGAAGCAATTGGTATAATGACTCGAAATAACTTGCTGAGCGTCCCCTTCAAAGTTTGAGAAGATTTTCCTTTTGCCCTTCTAATATTTCGGACTTAAATATAAGCTATCGTGATATAAAGTTATTTACATTTACTCAGAGAGCATAGCTCTCTCCAACAATGTCTCGTATGAGTGGTCACATTCCGACAACTCTGAGGCCAGAAAATCGTCAATTTTTATGCTGTTTTATCACTTTCCAGAGAAGAAAGAAGTACTTGGGTGCTTACGAGATGGATAATCTGGAGGAATTCTCAAGAACTGATATTTGCAGCCTAAATCGCTTATCAGGAGCTGCGAATGGTTCCGAGACTAGGGGATAACGGAATACTGTGGTAACACAAGGGCCCCTTTAAGGCCCATTCCATTCCATTCTACATTCCAGGTTAGAATTCAAAACTGTTAAGCCGTAAGTTATCAACGCGGTTTTGTAAGAGTTTTTGCTAGACATTTGCAGGGAGGAAGTGAACGTATTTTTTTGTATTTCGTTTTGATGAAGATGTATGTCCTGGGATTTGAACTGTAATAAGAACACACACAACATACTAGACTACAACGACTTCAATGTATGGGCCTTCTGGCCTAAATATATCTACCCTAACAGACATCTGCAGAGAGAAAGTCGCGGAAGAAATATTTTTTCGTACTTCGTTTTATTGGAGATATTTGACCTGTGGTTTGAACCATGACCTTGCTTCTAATAAACCAACATACTACCTACTAGACTACAGCGACTTCAACTATATGGATACCGCCTCGCAATATCACTAACAGACATTGGTAGTCTAGCCTAGCTTGATCTGAGCTACAGATTATCCAGAGATTAGAGGAACTATGGTGTCCCATAAACTTATATGATCTAAATGTGTCCTTTCGAAAGATAGCCACCTCTACCTATCTACCTATATTATCTATCTACCTACCTAGGTCGTAGTGGTAGCCTCTGATATCAAAAAGCCCACTTGAGCACGCATAGCGGCCCGTTGTGATGCCACAGGGGGACACAGTCCCTCTACTGACCAAAGTCTACCAAAGCCAGGGAAGAGAAAGAAGTCGGTGTCAGCGCCAGGACTACATCTACCTAACTATCTATCTACCGATCTATCTATCTACCTTCCAGTATCATTTATTTAACGCCCACCAGTGAAAGCTCCTGTTGACTGGGTCTGGAAACATGATATAAAGGCTGTTACTGGCACTGCTTGGATATTCGTCTAGTTGTGAAGAGATTACTTCAGTAACTGTTGGTCGCAGTAAGTCCGGAAGAATATAAAAAAGTAACAGGAGCTCTCATAACTCTCAGTTTAAGGTGGGTGAGTGCCTACAGTCTAGCAATTAAATGACTTTCCATAAGAGTTTCCTACCTACCTTTACACCACTCAAAAAGTAATTTTCTTGATGGATAGAGCTTGAGGAGGGCATTCTTTATTTGCTATTATAAAGTTTGCTGGGTTATGTTCAATTCAATATAAAAAAAAATCTCACACACATCTCCTTGAACATTACATGTATGTATGTATGTATGTTTTTTTTTTTATAGCTTTACGAGCTAAAGGTTGGGAATCTTCAAAAGACATTGGTAGCCCGGCCTACCAATGTGCACGATTCGCCGCAAGACTTACTCTCGGCTTGCTAAGCGCATACGTACTAAACCAACCTCGTTCGTCACACATCCAACCATTCGCCCCCCCCGGGACCACAATCAAGTATTACTTCGGGGGGGTGGTGATTCAGCGAGTGCTGCCTTCCAATTCTGCTGACCTTGCTCTCTCAGCCAGTCTTTGCTGCATCAATATCTTCCTTGCAAAAACACACACTGCGTTCCAATTGTCGCATGAGGTTAAACTCAAGTTAACTACATTGTCGGGCGTTACGTATCTATTTTCCTCTCAGGCAATTTCGATGATCATCGTATCGCGGGCAAGTAAAGAAAACATGCTCCGCCGTTTCCCTTTCATTTCTGCATTCAGGGCATGCTTCATCCATGTCGTGGCCATACTTATAGAGATATGCTCTATAACATCCTATGGCCGGTTAGAACTGCGTCAGGTAGAAGTTCACCTGACCGTGTTGTCCTCTGATCCATTCGCCTACTCGGGTATGAGTCTGGTAGGTCCTCTTCCCTTGGTGGAATTGGACCAGACTTGCTGCACATCTATCCATAGGCATCATCCAATAGTTGAACATGGTGAAACTATCCGTTCCCTCGCCTGCGTAAGTATTTTCTCCTCTCCTACTTACCATCTATCTTCAGTGGCTTCCCCGCAATCACCAGCGCGATTCAGTAGACCCGTGCGGAAGGCGGAAATTACCCTGAGAGCTGATCTCCTGTTATGCCGTTCTTCTCTGCCCATCTATAGGTTCTTCTTGTTCATCGCCTTTTACGCAAATATAGGGCTGCCATATATATAGATTGAGTCACTACCTTACATTAGTAACACTCCTCTCCTGTTTTGGGCCCCTGTTTAAGGCATTATTCGGGCAGTGCACCATGTCGTCGCCGCAATTTTCCACGATGTACGTCAGGTGTTCCTAAAGTGAGCCTGTTGTCAATCATACTCCTAGATATTTAATCGCTGCTTGTTATGTTATGGCGCTGTCTCCCACCGTTATGGTAATAAATTCATTCTT
Organism: Sarcophaga bullata; assembly: GCA_005959815.1. Classification (NCBI taxonomy): domain Eukaryota; kingdom Metazoa; phylum Arthropoda; class Insecta; order Diptera; family Sarcophagidae; genus Sarcophaga; species Sarcophaga bullata. Next base: position 36,985 of record QOCX01000333.1, on the reverse strand, counting down.
CTTCTACTGCTAACAAAGTAGACATCACATTTTGTGTGTCAGCGAGTTTGAGGCTATTCCGGTAATCCAGCTCCTGGATCCACGGCATAGACTGCAGTGTTTTACACCGTTCTCACTATTCATCTAAATGTTTTCCTCTTTATCGCCAGGGCTTATATCGTCCCAAATCCAATCGATCTGTGTACCTTTAGGGAGTTTAAGCCTCAGTACACCATCGTAATTCACATTCCCAATAGTATTAGGGACCTAGCACGGCCCTGCGGGCCCCCGCTGTCACTGCATACGACTTCTGCCACATGTTCGTGTCAATAAGAAGCAACTATCCTTGAAGTAATCCTTAATGATTCTATTAGGTAGTTCGTTAACGCCCTTTTCATCCAGGCTGCTTAGCGTGCATCCAATCCGCAGAGTGAATGCATTCGTTGAGTCAAGGTGATGGAAGCGCAATATTCCTTATCGCCTCAGCCAACGCTCACCGTTATATGCTCCTTGCTATTGCACTTAACGTTTTGTGCATCCACAGTGGAAGTGTTTTCGGAACCAAATTGGTGATCCGCACAGGCTCTTCTTCCCCTGGAATGCTTCTAGGGTTCCTACAGAATGTATTCTCTCCAAAGTTTGCGGTGTGTCAATATACAGAGGCGCTAGGTTATCCCGATGCATCCTGTGCGGTTGTTCCTTTCGGAATGAGACTAGCCTCTGCCTTTCCATTCCTAGGGAACGTCTTCTCTTGAACAAGCATCGAACAACTTGTCTAAAAGCTCAGTGTTAACTCTCAATAGCCGCCTTAAGCGCTATTGTTTGGCAATCCGTGTCAATTCCCAGCTGCTTTGTTAAGTTCATTTCCTCAGACTGCTTCAAATCCTGGCGCTGAGCTCGGTGATTTCTTTCTGGCAGGACCGCATGTCTCGCACGAGTACGTAAATTTCGGCCTTCCGCTGGAAAAATCCTGATGATTGATTGCAGCTTAAGTGCACACCGTTGGTTGCTGTCGGGTCGGGACAGTTCAGGCTTTCTCATCACCACCTTATAACTTGTTCCCAGGGGTTCTCATCACATCTGCGCACATTTCTCTGTAGCATCTTCTTATACTGTTGTTAATGGCCACCTTTAAGCTCGGACCTGCATTTCATACCTCTCCTCGAAGTGCCGCAAAGTATTTTACGACCCCTTGGCCTTTGGAATATTCGCCGCGCTCGGTTTACATTTCCGCCTTAAGTCCCACTTTCGGTTCCACCAAACATGCTCTCCTGTCAGTAGGCGACACTTCTTGGCCATAGGACGCTTACAAGGCCCCCTGTTATAGAGCGATAAGTTCCGTCGCCTTGTCATTCGCGCTGCCCGATAAGTGAATATTCCCCAATTGCGAGGCAAATGTTTCCCTGTCGGAAGGGTGGAGTTCCCGCCAAGAGATTCGCGGAGCGGCAGAACGAGTGTCTACGTAGAGCTGTTCCCGGATCTCGAAATGATGCCTAGATGATCACTATGTGTGTAGATGTCAGACACCCTCCAGTTAGATTGAGTCGCCAGAGTCGCTGGCAATGAAGTCAGGTCAAATTATAGAGCAGCGGCCAATTCTCGAAAATTATCCTCGTCCCGATGATTTAGTGACAACCTCCAGCGTTGCATAATGCCTCGAGTAGGCATTCTCCCTTGATTTGTAGCCGAGCCAATTCAGCGCCCAAGCATGAAATCCCGGCAATTACCACAGGTCTCACGTTCCTTGTTCTTCGACGATGTTATTATTATGTATGTATGTATGTAGTATGTATGTATGTATGTATTGTTAACAGGAGCTCTCATAACTCTCAGTTTTAAGGTGGGGGAGTGCCCTACAGTCTAGCAATTAAATGACTTTCCATAAGAGTTTCCTACCTACCTTTACACCACTCAAAAAGTAATTTTCTTGATGGATAGAGCTTGAGGAGGGGCATTCTTTATTTGCTATTATAAAGTTTGCTGGGTTATGTTCAATTCAATATAAAAAAAAATCTCACACATCTCCTTGAACATATACATGTATGTATGTATGTATGTTTTTTTTTTTTTTATAGCTTTACGAGCTAAAGGTTGGGAATCTTCAAAAGACATTGGTAGCCCGGCCTACCAATGTGCACGATTCGCCGCAAGACTTACTCTCGGCTTGCTAAGCGCATACGTACTAAACCCAACCTCGTTCGTCACACATCCAACCATTCGCCCCCCCCGGGGCACAATCAAGTATTACTTCGGGGGGGGTGGTGATTCAGCGAGTGCTGCCTTCCAATTCTGCTGACCTTGCTCTCTCAGCCAGTCTTTGCTGCATCATATCTTCCTTGCAAAAACACACACTGCGTTCCAATTGTCGCATGAGGTTAACATCAAGTTAACTACATTGTCGGGCGTTACCTGGTATCCTATTTTCCTCTCCAGGCAATTTCGATGATCATCGTATCGCGGGCAAGTAAAGAAAACATGCTCCGCCGTTTCCCTTTCATTTCTGCATTCAGGGCATGCTTCATCCATGTCGTGGCCATACTTATAGAGATATGCTCTATAACATCCATGGCCGGTTAGCAACTGCGTCAGGTAGAAGTTCACCTGACCGTGTTTCCTCTTGATCCATTCGCTATACTCGGTATGAGTCTGTAGGTCCATCTTCCCTTGGTGGAATTGGACCAGACTTGCTGCCATCTATCCATAGCATCATCAATAGTTGAACAGGGTGCGAAATATCCGTTCCCCTCCTTGCGTAATATTTTCTCCTCTCTACTTCCACTACTATCTTCAGGGGCATCATCCCCGCAATCACCAGCGCCGCATCAGTAGACACCGTGCGGAAGGCGGAAATTACCCTGAGAGCTGATCTCCTGTATGCCGCTTCTATTCCTGCTCTATAGGTCTTCTTGTTCATCGCTTCTGCAAATATAGGGGCTGCATATATAGCGATTGATGTCACTACCTTCATTAGTAACCACCTCCTCTCCTGTTTTGGGCCCCCTAGGTTAGGCATTATTCGGGCAAGTGCACATGGTCGTCGCCGCACATTTTCCACCGATGTACGTCAGGTGTTCCCTAAACGTGAGCCTGTTGTCAATCATAACTCCTAGATATTTAATCGCCTGCTTTGATGTTATCGCTGGTCTCCCACCGTTATGGTAATAAATTCTATCTTCTTCCTACTGCTAACAAGTAGGACATCCATTTTGTGGTCAGCGAGTTTGAGGCCTATTCCCGTAATCCAGCTCCTGACCACGCTAACTGCAGTGTTACACGTTCTCACTAGTTCATCTAAATGTTTTCCTCTTATCGCCAGGGCTTATACTCGTCCGCAAATCCAATGATCTGTGTACCTTTAGGAGTTTAAGCCTCAGTACACCATCGTACATCACATTCCATAGTATAAGGCCTAGCACGGAGCCCTGCGGGACCCCGCTGTCACTGCATACGACTTTCTGCCAATGTTCGTGTCATATAAGAGCACTCTATCCTTGAAGTAATCCTTAATGATTTCTATTAGGTAGTTCGTACGTCCCTTTTCATCCAGGCTGCTAGCGTGGCATCCAATCCGCAGATGTAATGCATTCTTGACGTCCAAGGTGATGAGAGGCGCAATATTCCTTATCGCCCTCAGCCAACGCTCACCGCTTATAGCGTCCTTTGCTATTGCCATTACTGTTTCTAGTGCATCCACAGTGGAACGTGCTTTTCGGAACCAAATTGGTGATCCGACAAAGGCCTTCTTCCCCTAGGAATGCTTCTAGTCTCCTACAGATATATTCTCTCCAAAAGTTTGCGGTGTGTCAATCATACAGAGCGGCAGGCGTTATCCGATGCATCCTGTGCGTTGTTCCTTTCGGAATGAGAACTAGCCTCTGCTTTTCCATCCTAGGGAACGTCTTCTCTTGAATACAAGCATCGAAAACTTGTTCTAAAAAGCTCAGTGTTACTCTCAATAGCCGCCTTAAGCGCTATGTTTGGAATCCTCGTCAATTCCCAGCTGCTTTGTTAAGTTCATTTCCCTGCAGACTGCTTCAAATTCCTGGACGCTGAGCTCGGTGATTTCTTCTGGAGACCGCATGTCTCGCACGGAGTACGTAATTTCGGCCTTCCGCGAAAAAGATTCCTGATGATTGATTGCAGCTTAAGTGCACACGTTGTTGCTGGTGGTCGGAAGCAGTTCAGCTTTCTCATCACCACCTTATAAACCTGTTCCCCAGGGGTTCTCATCCACATCTGCGCACATTTCTCTGTAGCATCTTCTCTTACTGTGTGTAATGGCCCCTTTAAGCTCGGACCTGCATCTCTTATACCTCTCCTGAGTGCCGCAAAGTCATTACGACCCCTGGCCCTTTGGAATATTCGCCGCGCTCGGTTACATTTCCGCCTAAGATCCGCTATATCCGCGTTCCACCAATATACATGCTTCCTGTCAGGTAGGCGACACTTCCTTGCCATAGACGCTTACAAGCCCCGTTATAGAGCGCATAAGTTCCGTGCCTTGTCATTCGCGCTGCCGATAAGTGAATATTCCCCAATGCGAGGACAAATGTTTCCCTGTCGAAGGTGGAGTCCCTCCAAAGAGGATTCGGCGGAGCGGCAGGAACGATGTGTCTCGTAGAGCGTTCCCGGATCTCGAAAATGATAGCCTGATGATCACTATGTGTGTAGATGTCAGACACCCTCCAGTTAGATGAGGTCGCCAGGAGTCGCTGACAAAAGTCAGGTCAATTTAGAGCAGCGGCCATTTCTCGAAAATGTATCCTCGTCCCCATGATTTAGTAGAACAACCTCCACGTTGCAAATGCCTCGAGTAGGCATTTCCCCTTTGATTAGTGTAAGCCGAGCCCCATTCAGCAGCCCAAGCATTGAAATCCCGGCAATTACCACAGGTCTCACGTTCCTTGCTTCTTCGACGATTGTATGTATTGTATGTATGTATGTATGTAATGTATGTATGAGTATGTATTGTATGTATGTATGATCAAGAGGAAGTAGTTATTCATTCGTATTTATTTTGTGTTTTAATTTTCTTAAAGGAACAGACACACTGCTAACAGGAGAGAGAAAAAAAACGTTGAAAAACAATTAAGAAAAAAACTTTATTTTGCCCTGAGAATTTCAATGGGATATTTACGAAGAACGATGATCATCAAGTATGTAAATAGACAATCTATGAAGAAAAAATACATGGAAATATGGTAAGTGGAGGCATGCATACATGCATGCAATGAGAGTGTTGTTACTTGAAACATATTAAATCAGCGTTGAACAGTTAGCATGTCTATGAAGCCTTGCAAGACGTTCTAGAAGTTGACGATAATGATGATGACGGCCATGATGATGATGCCGATGATGATGATGACGTTGATGCACTTTAATTAATTGGAATGCATGCAATACAGCACAACAATTTGCAAACACTCAACAAGTGGCAAATGACAGCATACAGATGTGTTGCCTGCTTGGCATATGTTGCATATGCACAGAGTGTTGTTGCACACATAGCCAGAGCCAGAGCCTGTGTTGAAAATAAATTGAACTCAACTGAACTGGAAAATACATCAACACAGATACACATACAAATACATGCTAAGGCATACAAATAAAAAACTTTTAATAGGCAAATGACAAGTGAATGAAGACACTCGGTGTTATAAAAAAAAGTGAAAAAAAGAAGAGAAGAGAAGGAGAAAAACATTCAATTTTTATTACTCAACCCTCCAATTTGTCACAAAAAGATATGTTTGTTCAACATGCTAACAAATTACACAAACACACACATAAACACTAAATTTTGTAATTCATAAACTGCCACATGCGGCCATAATCTTACTGTCACATCTATCTCTCTCTCAATCTTTATCAAAAATTTTTTTGCTTTAAAGTTATGCCGCCTGGACGCCCACTCATTGGCCATTCGAATGCCTATTTATTTTAATTTTTGTTTTTTTTGTTGTTGTTTTTCTATTGTTTGTTGTTTGTATTTCAAATATTTAAAATCAAATTGAAACATTAATTTTGAACATTTCATTGATAAAAAAATAGATTTTTTTGTTCGATCAAAGGCGTTGATATGATAATTGAAAACAAAATCGAAAAAATTTTAAACTTTACTCTACTTTTTGTTCATAACACCCACATATCTGTGGGGGAAAAAAAAACTCTTAACACAGGAAATTTTAATAAAAAAAAAACCTCCAATATGTTGAAAAGAAATGTCAATAATTGGGTGTAATTTTATAGTTTCCTTAGCAAATAAATCAAATTCATCTGTGGCATAACCACAAACGTTTAGGGAAATTGAGTAATAATTGCCAAAGACATGGCTTGGCTTGTATTATAAGAAAAAAACAAACAAAAACAAAAGCCTGAAGAACTTCAACTACATTGGCCCTGACACTGTGTACCATAAGCAGAGCTACTCTAGTATAAAGCTGCTCCAATGGTTGAAGAGCTCACTGCATTCAAACAAACCAAATGGTAGCCTCTGTTGGCATAATCAAAAATTCTTAGCTAAAGTGGCCAAGACACTACTTCACGACTTCAGTTGTCGAATAAATCTTTCGCTTTTTCTCTCAGAGTTTTTGCTAGAAATCTACTGAGAGGAAGTAGCCTAGGAAATATTTTTTTCATATTTTCGTTTTGATGGAGATGTCTGACTTGGAGGTTTGAACCTCCAGTCTACTAAGTCAATAAAATATTTTCTTTGCTCCACTTTTATGCACATTACTGTTCAGTAGTAGAGAATTTCGTGAAATAAAGAAAGAGAGCTACTCTGTTAGCCCTGCTGCGCTTTCTAACATGTTTCAATGCTCAAAATAGTTCCTAAATATCTTCCATATTTTCGGATATCGTGGATTATTCGAAGGTATTCAGTATTTTAATCCCTGCTTGCACGAAAATTGTGTTGCAAAGCATGTAACAAGATTATTCCCCATATGCTCTGAGCCTAGAGACCTTCTTCCTTAAATAAAGTTGAAAATGCGGAATAAATTCATCATAAAATCACTAACGAAGTCGCCTTAATCTGTGTTGACTTATTAGATGTGAGCCACGGTTCAAAACCTCCCAGGTCAGACATCTCCACAAAAACGAAAATATGAAAAAAATATGTCCTAGGCTACTTCCTCTCCGCAGATTTCGGGCAAACCTCCTGAGAGTAAATAAAAAAAATTGCCATGAAAAGTTTTCTCAAATATCTGTCCTTCGGAGTCGATTTCAAACTGTAGGTCCCACCCTACAGGTTTTCCAAGGTTTTCGTTACTTTGATCCCTGGTACTAAAGACATACCCGAAATTTGTATTGCAAGAGGGTACCAAACCGATATGCTCCGAGCATAGGATAAATTCTATGAAATCGCTTACGCTTCCTGTTGGACAAAGACAACCTACTTCGTATTAAACGTTAGGATAGGCTTACTGAAGTTCTAATTTTGGGCAGACAAAACATATTGTTTTTCTCTTTACTGGACCTTTGCTACTATCACGTGTGTGAGTGCTGGCGTGGTACATACTTTAGGCTGTCTCTTTCAAATTTCTGCGAAGTTGGGGCTCGAAGGAGAATAAAGCCATCCAGAATTCACGCAAAAATTTCCAAGATTACTGATATGTTGAAATTAAAAAGACGCTGCCCAGTACAGAACAGAGCTATAATGGATTTTGTACCAGACGATTCTAACTTGTGGTTCCATCCAGCCTCCTTTCTCTGTAAATAAATCATAGTTACACTATGAAGACACGGTCCAAATGGCATGTCAGACATCTCCAACGAAAACGAAATACGAAACTATATTTCTTGCCATGAAAAGTTTCTCAAAAATCTGACTCTTGGATTCGACTTTAAAAATGTAGGTTTCACCACTCATATATGAAATTAACACACACAACATGGATGGTACGAGAAGCTAAGTTGTA
>QOCX01000333.1:9458-29080 GCA_005959815.1 Sarcophaga bullata | reverse complement strand
TTAGCCTGGTTTGCCTGATTTCTATTGTATTTTGACTTTTTTCTCTTGTTGTTGTTGTTGGTTGTTCAAAAATTGAACACGAGTTGTATTTGTATTTGTATTTGTTTTTGTATTTGTTTTACATATTTAAGGATTAAGTTTTAGTTGACACAGCTGTTGTTCGTTCGTTCTAATTTTATTTAATTTTTCTTTCTCTTTTCGTTGTCAGTATTTTTACACACAAGTTTTGTTTTTATTTCCCAATATTCTGGCTGTATTTGGTGGTATTTGTTGAACTGTTTTTCTCATTTTTTTCTCTTTCTTTCTTTACTTCTCTTTATTTTTGTGTGTTTTGAGCCAAAAGAAAACAACCAACCAACCCATTTGGCTTAAAATATTCAACTCACCACCAAAAAGTTTTTCATTTTTTTTTGTTGGTATTTGCTTGTTATTGCTAGTTGGCTAAATTAATAACGAAATTAGTCAAAAGTATAATAAAAACGAATGTTTACTTAAGAAAACAAAAAAAAAAAAAAATTTTTTTTTAGAAATTTTTTATTTCCCCAGCATACGTCGAATAGTGTTGCTTGCATTGTGTTAAATCGCTGTGTGAGATTATATTTGTGGCCATAAAAACTTCTCTAATAACAGCTGCTAAAAAAACAAAAAAAAAAAAAAAAAAAAAAAAAAAATTAAACATTAATGACGTTTTTTATTGTTGTTGTAATTGTTGTATTAAATACCTAGCATTTATTTCCTTTAAAACAATAAGCATTTAAAAGGAGTTGATTTAAAAAAAAAACTATGTGAGTATAGAACATGAGGTGTCTTGATAGCACCCAGCTGAACAAGAACTCTCTCATCATGTATCACAGTCTAATACCAATTTCTTTGGGATTAAACATCTTAAAGTCTTAGAAGAAACGGATTCTGAAGAGATTTCCATTCAATCCCATCATAATTGATCATTGCAACCTTCAGTCAGGATACAATCTAGCTTCTCACATCACTAATGTTGTGTGTGTTAATTTTATAGCATGAGTGGCTGGGATCTCTAGTTTAAGGTCTGGCTTTGCACGACAGATTTTGTTGAGAACTTTTCACAGAAAATTTAATTTTCTTTGAATAGTCACATTAAACTAAATTGATCATTAACAACCATTCAGCCAGGATAACAACTAGCTTTCGCATACCCCTTTCATCATTTGTTTGTGATAATTTTATACATCAGTGCCACGGCCTACATTTTGAAGTCGACTCCGAACGACAGATTTTTAAGAAACTTTTCATTGCAATTTTATTTGATTCTCTGAGAGTTTTCGTCAGAAATCTATTGGGGGGAAGTAGCCGCGCAAATATTTTCTCAAATTTCATTTAACTGAAGATGTCTGACATGGGTTTAGAACCGTGGCCTCACATCTAATAAGCCAACACTCTACCTACTAGACTACCGCGGCTCCATGGAATTCTACCATACTAGTTGCGCTAGCAAGATAGTCAATACCATCTTTCCTCACCATCTACTTTTCGAGATGCAGAGTGATTGGTCATTTTTTGTTTTCCTAAGGCCTGGCAATTAACGTCAGGCATTTTGCTTTTCAATATCATGAATCGCTTAAGTCTTAAGCCTGTAGATGAGCTTTTGAAGCAGAGAGCAAAATTTCTCTGGTGTTCAAAAAGGTTGGTCACTTTAAGCAACCGTCTAATAATATAATGTTCTAAGCATAAGCATTCATAGCCCTAGCTTCTTACAGCCTACCTTATGTTGCGCGAGTGTTAATTTTACACATGAGTGGCGCAACCCACAGTTTCAAATCAACTCCTAAGGACAGATTTCTGAGAAACTTTTCATGGCAATCTTGAAGCAGTTGTTATTCAGAATAAATCTAGATTTCCCGTTCAAAAATCCGAGATAACTTTTACCAGCTGTTAGTGGATAGTCTGTCTAGTTTTTGGCTCAATAACACTGCGTGAATGACATAAGTATTGCTAGATTCCGATAGCCGATATGATTCAAATTTAAGCCGATAGATGGCTCATTCGATATAATCGGTGTAGTGTAACAGGCCAAAATCTCAGGTGGGTAATTGGAGCTACAAACCAAACACTGACAGTGTAGAAAACAACAGGTTAAGCTACCAGGAAAGTTACGATTAAATAGGAAATGAGCCTTACATACGACTATCGTGGAGATAGTTAATGGTTTTCTAAACGGTAAATCTAGATTCAAAGAACATTTGTTCTGAATAAGAATTCTTTCAAGATTGCCATGATAAGTTTATTTAAAATCTGTGGTTTGGAGTTGATTTCAAACTGTAGGTTCCGCCACTTAAGAATAAAACACAACACACTCAACATGGAGTGAGAAACTAGGTTGTAAACCTTACTAAAGGCTTGTAATGAAGTGAAGTAATTAGTTTCGTTCCATAACTATTGCCAGGCAATGTTTACATATGTCTTTTGTTCAAAATGCAAGACTGAAGCTTCGAAACTACCAACACTTTCCTAGTAACAGTTACATGGGACTTACGGCTAACTTCACTGCAATGATGATTAAGAATATTTTTTTACCACTCACTCAGTGAACCAAAACAGCAATTGTTTACATAATTTATTCCATTTTTTTTTCTTAAACCCCAGCTGGATCTGGAATGTTTGTAAGCGTAATTAAAATACAAAAAAAAACCTTAAAAAACCTTAAAAAACCCGCCTATAATTTGCTTAATCAGTAAATAAAACCGTGAACTTAATTGTTCTTATGCAGCATTTCCTATCGCACTAATACTCAAGCAGTTAAGTGTAGAAAGGAAACAAATCTAAATAAAGTAAGAAGGAGAAAAGGAAAACGAGATAAAACATCAGGCTTAAGCAACAAAGAAGATTTGTTAAGAATATTAATTTACGTCTCCTGAAAACACTGAGTGAGTGAGTGAGTAAGTGAGTGAGTGAGGCTAAATCGAAATACAGAAACTACTTAACAAATCACTCGAGCAGCAACAAAAACAACAACAATAATAATAATAAAATAAAAACTCTTAAAACATTTATTTTTCATTCTTCTTTGTTATCATGGTTTATTTTCCATTTATTTAGTTTGGATTTTCCTTTACACGTTGCTTAAAGATTTTTTTTTGCCAAATTTGCTGAAAATTTGTTTCATTCTCTCATATCACCAAACCCAAACGAGAGAAAACAAATAAAAAAATCATGAGAAAAATAAACCCAAAAAAAATGCAAAATAAGAACAAAGAACACACAGAAAGCACAGAAAACAAAACCAGAAAAAAAAGACCTAAACAAACGAAGGAAATCGAAATGAACGCCAAAATAAAACCAAAACAATTAGAAGAGCAAACGGCAAGGAAAGTAAAACAAGGTTAATAGGAAGGACTTCAGAAAAATATTTTCCTGAAATGCCACTAAGAACAGAACAACAACAACAACAACAGCTCTAAACAAGATGAACAATACAAGATTTTGATCAAAAAAAAAAAAACAACGCTCTGCACTCAAATCAATTTGTATGTTCAACTCATGTGTAAAGGGACAAACACTCCAAAACTCTCTCTCTCTCTGTTCTTTTTCTTCTTTACAAATCCTCTACAAATTACATTCACAATAAACAATTATTCATTTAGTTTGCTTATGTAAATGGTGTGTGTGTGTTAGTTGTAGGTGTTTTCGTTATATTTGCCACACGCCACTTTATTTTTGATGAAAACAAAACTCCTCAACAACCTTTTATAAAAATTTGAATGAGAAAACCCAGTCATTGAAATATGTTCTCACAAAGTGAACGACTATATGAAGTGCATATGTGTGTGTATGTGTGTGTGTGTGTTATATTGTAGTTTATTTACTCACAACACATGCTACTTTTACTTTCAAACTCCACTTCTAATTGTAGCTTTGACGTTAACTGCTCTCTTTTCGCATGAGTGAAATGTTAGTATATGTTGTGGTCAGTTTTCCTCTCATGCATTCAAGTAGTAGAAGGTAAACCCAGCAAACATTTTTGCCTAAAAAGTGGTATTGTTTGAAGTAAATAAACTTCATAATCCTTAGAATACAGTAAAGCAGGGAGAGAAACAATTCAATCAATAAAACGGCAGAAGAGTGGTTGATTTTGGAATTAGTAAAGGAAACTAAAGGAATGTAGTTGCCATAGTTTAGTAAACAGAATGTTAGCTTATTAGGTGTGAAGCCACGCTACGTGAGGTCAGACATCATCAAAAATATTTTTTGTCGTTGACTTCCTCTAAATAGTCTTCTGTATGCTTCGCTACTGATGCATAAAATTAAGACCCTTAACATGGTTTGAAATAATAGGTTGTTGTCCTGGCTAAAGGGTTATAAAGAAAATATTCTTAAATTTATTGTTTTACGAGAACTATAGGAGCCGGAAATTATAGAAAATAAACCCGGATAACTTAACGCCTCTTAAAATCTGATACAATCCTGACGAGAGTAAAACCCCTGAGTATATATAGGCTAAGTAAAGGCAATTTATACGTTCATACGAATTGCATACACAGACTAGACAATAATGATGGCAGGACATATGGAGAGGACATTGCAAAAATGGAACACCTTGTATGTATTTGAGTTGCCATTGGTCTAGTAGGTAGTGTGTTGGCTTATTAGACGAAAGACCAATGGTTCAAAGCCCCAGGTCAGACATCATAAAGGAATATGAAAAAAAAATATTTTTGCGGCGACTTCCTCTCAACAAATTTCTTGGCAAAAACTCTGGGATTAAAAGAAAAGTTGCCATGAAAAGTTTCTCAACAAAATCTATGGTTCGAAGCCGAACTTCAACTGTAGATCCTGCCACTCATGCATAAAATTAACACAAACAACATACGTGTTATGAAAAGCTATGTTGTAATCCTGGCTGAAGGGTTCATTGTGGCGTCTTTGGCATTCCGATTGACATTTCCATTTAAGCCGTATGATCATTCACAACGTGCTGGTTGGTTTCAATCCTGGTTGAAGAGTTGTAAACCGAATTCCTATAAGGAATACGAATGCATGCTAACCGTAAATGTGTTCTTAGTCGACATCGATAATCATGTATGCAGGCTAATAAAAATACTCCACATGATTAGTCTCTTCCTATCTACCTAATGCGTGTTTTCCTCCTTGAATGGCATAGTGGGACACTTGCTTAATAAAATATTACAGAAAAAATTTTACAACCATGTGGTAAGGATGGCAATGTATGGCGTTTCTAGTCTGGCTATATCTACGTACTTTATAGCAAAGAAAGTTTTGTAAATTAGGTGCCTAGACACCGTATGACAAAATTATTTGAATTCGTAGATATTGATCAGCACAATCCAACAAACCATTGTAAACAAAACCTTCCCCTACATCAACTCCAGACCGATGAAGGACCAACAATCAGGAGATGCCTACTAATCATGCAGTGCATTGTGTTGGCATACAGGAAAGATAGCTTACAGTTTATTACCATTTTTATAGACCTCTTGCAGGCACATGATTTCATGATTTTGTTCCAAGGATAGGTATTTGTGAGCTTCTTCATTTGCCTTCCAGCGCAACATATGACACAAAATATTAACCACAACCAACCAAATTCTACACAATTCAAGGCTTTTTTTCTTTAAAACGGAAACGAAATAAAAATTCACTGCTTTTCTAGGCAACTAGATGTGATTGATGACAGCATTTAATCAAAAATTGCCTGCCCGGGGGTAGTAAAGCTTTCGTAGTATATTGAACGTTCGTATTAAGTGAGCTAAAGGAGCCTAAAGGTGGTTAAGTCGGTAGCATATTACTGGATGTTAATTTAAAATTTTATATTCTTTCCTTAACAATACGGCTGTTACTGCCTGCCCAGTGTAATAAGCAGTTTGCAAATGCTTTTCGGTTTGCGATTTTGAAAATGCAAATTTTTTGAAAAATTTGCAGTTTTTGACCTGAGGTTAGCAGAGTGCCATCAACTATTTTTGATACTGTGTGGTAATATAGGTTACCCACTATTTGGTTTCTAAAGTAAAGGGAAATAAAAACAAGCAAGTCTATGTAGTAAGGTAGGTAGTATGGCAGGCACTTAGGCCCAATGGAGCCATTGTGATACCATATTTCTTGTTATATATTATCCCCTAGTTCTAGAACCACTAGGGGAGCCGCAAACAACCTGATGTCAATGTTCGATAAATCCCCTAGATCATCGATATAGTAGGAACCAAGATGTCTCTTCCTCCTTTAGCCATGCCGGCATAAATCCCAGTAGGTGAAGAACAGTCTCTCTCTTCCTCCTCATCTCTCGCAGTTTCTGCAGAAATCATTTGCGATATGTCCCGAACCAATGCACTTCGCGTGCACACCCATGATACAATGCCCCGTCAGGACTCCGACGACCGTACTGAGCGTGATTCTTTGGAGTTTAAGCAGCCTTATAGTGCGCCCTATATCCAACCTCTTCCAGATCATATGCGCCGTTTTGCCCTTATCCGATGCTGCGCACCTACGGTTGACGGAGTTCGTGACTGTGTTGTCAATCATGAGTTTACAGGTCCCCAAAGGGACTCCATTATTCGAACATTTCTGAGAGAGTTTGATGGTTGTGCCGTGTCTAGCCAGCTTATTCGCTCTGCAGTTGTCCGGGATATCATTATGCTCCGGAACCCAAATAATGTGTACCTCTGTTTAGCTGTTTTCGACAGCCGTAGACCGTCCTGGAGTTCATCACATTGGAGCCCAAAGCTCTGATAGCCGCCTGGCTATCTGAGTATATGGCTATGTTCCTATTGGTGACATTCGCATACCAAATAATCGTAATCGCAGCCTTTATTGCCAAGACTTCCGCCTGGAAAACGTTGCAGTGATCTGCAAGTAAGCCGATGATTTCAATGAAAATTTTATTTCTTCATTAAGGCCTGGTTCTTGTCATTGGGTATGAATATCAATAAATGATCGTCGATGGATTCAGCCTTGCACCTTTAGCACATTTCAGGCAGTATCTGGCTGATAGGGAATATTGGTTTTCAATTGTTTCAATCTCAGGGCGACAAAGATCGTTAAAGATCGTGATTGAATTGATGTTCTGCATAGCCAACTATTTAAATGCTTAGTTTGGATCAGAGCTCTAAAGTAAAGCGCTTTTCCAAAAAGCATCTCCATCTCATATAATTTGCTTCACTTTTTTCCTTTCCTATCATATCATCCTCCTGCAAATGCTCTGTGTTCGACAATGTCATCTTCAGACTTCGAGGACTGGCACACCGAACTATCTTTGTAATATTATCGGATTTCCTTTTGAATATATCCCGTCTACCTATATTTTTTCCATGTTCAATTTGTTTTAAGCACGGTTAGCCAAACGTCCGTGGAACACAAGGCAAAGTACGTTAGTTTTTAGAATACAAAAGCGATTACCGAACCGTAATGTACCTTCGGAAAACATTTACTATGTTGCTCCTCATATGCTAAAAATGAACGTACATTTCGTGAGGGTTCACGAACGTTTGGCTAACTGGGCCTTTAGTTTGATCAGGGTGTAGGGATTCTATCATGGAATTCTTCTTGAAACTGTCGCCTACATTGGATGATAATTGAAGGTTCTGGCGCTTTTGGTATGTATAGTTAGGGTTGTAAACCTAGCTAAAGGATTGTAGTGACTTATTATGTGTCTTGTGTATGGAATTACGCTGCGGTAGAGCACTCATTTTTTTTTTTTTTTTTTTTTTTTTTTTTTTTTTTTTTTTTTAAATAATATGTCTCCCGTTAATGGCATCATAAACTAAAAAAAATGTTTACCATAAAATATATTTATTTCTACACCTACAGATAATAAATGTCACAAAATATTTTCATGAAATTATTTATGAAATTCACAAAATTTATTGAAAGTGAAAATACAACATAAAACATGGAAACTTAATTCATATTTTATTTAAATTTTTTTGTTTTGTTTTTGTTTTTGTTTTAAATTTAAAAAGGGATTAAAAAGCAATTTTTAAATTTGAAATGAGAGAAAAAAAAGCTTTGCCACCCTCGTAGCATTGTGTGATGAAATTAATTACGCGGTGGAAAGAAAATCCGACATAAATTTCGAAAATTTTATGACTTGTTGTCATGTGTCAATCTTACAGCAACAACAATATTTTGTTTGACAATAAAACAAAATAGAGAAACATGTTTCCGCCATGCTTCTCTCTAGCTGCCTTTGAATGTCATTAATAAACGGATAAACAAGCAACACACATTTCAAATACGTTAACGTTAACAAGATGCCAGGCTATGGAAATACGGATACTTAAAATCCCTAAAGAAATCCCTTGCCCTCTCTCTCTTTCTCTCCCATCCTCTTCTTCTATTCCTCTATCATTATGCCGCTGATCATCAGCTGTCGCAATTAATTGTTAATCTTTAGCAGCCAAGTAAAGCATGCATGACACGTAAACAAACTTTGTTTTGTTTTGTTTTGTTTTGTTTTTGTTTTTTTTGGCCAAATATGCTCCTGATTAATTACCGGCATTAAGAGACAAAATTCTCTCTCTCCCCGAAAATCAATCTTGTGTGTGTGTGTGTGACATTTAAATGGTAACGACGAACACCAATAAGAATTCATTGGAAAAGTTATCTCATGATTTATACTCAGCATTTACACAGGCAGACACGGCAGTATGCTTTCGGAAATTAATTACGCATGAAAACAAAACAGCAATTAAAGAAATTAAAAGCATACCAGCCAGCCAAACAGTCAACGAAAATAGTTTCCGAATTGTAAGATGCTGTAAAATACCTGTTAAATGAGATAATCCAGGCGTAAACAGGCAGATGATGTCAATTTATTTCCCAAAATTAAAGGGGATTTTAAGGGATTTTGTTTGTTAAATAAAGGCATACAAGATAGGAAGGCATTTCAATAACATGCTAGTCATACATTTCCCCCTTTCCTCATGTCTGCTACAGGCAAATGTCTTGAAAGAGTAATAAAGATTTCGATACAATCCTGTCTGCAATCGATACAATCCTATCTCGTCCTAATATAGAGGTGAAAAGTGTATTGAAAGAAAAGCAAATGAAAGTCAAGATATGTTTACAGCAAGTTTTGCATGGCATTTACCATTGCATTCTGCATTTAACTGAAGAGCTAATGAAGTTAAACAAAGCATTTAGAAGATGTAAGAACCGCTTTGTTTTTTTGCATTCAACATGTAGAGGATCTTCCTCAGTCAATGATTGATTGACGTTCATTATGGTGAACTTCAATCACACGGGCGTCTTAGGAAACACCACAAGAAATAGTCTAACGGGGTCAAATTGCACGACTTCGATTACCAGTACATAGCACCACCATGTGAAATGCCCTCACAACTCCACAAGAAAGGCCCAAAGGAGTCAAATCTCACGATTTCAATGGCCAGTTCACATCACCTCTACTCCAGATGATCATGCTTTCAAATCGCTCGTGCAGGAGTGTGATAATGTGACATAAACTATGTAGCATATAGAGCTATCATAGTGAAATCACATGTTTTTAGTGTCCCAATCATCCTATTCAGGTAGAAAGGAAGTTGGTAAACACCGACCTATAACACTCGCCGTAGAAAGTAATAGCCTGGGCAAAGTCGTTTTCAAAGAAATATGGACTCATGACAACGTCATTTAAAAATCCATACAAAACAATAACCTTTTCGAAATGAACATTACGCTTTTGAATCCCATGGGGATTGGTATCGCCAAAATATATCATCCAATGGTATCATCCAGAAATGGGCGCTCGATCCCTGCCCCAAACAGATCACACACTTTGAAAAAAAATTTTATTTGCACTTGTAGTTGAACGTTATGTTCGTCCATAGTGATTTTTAAAAATAGACTGTCTGACAAATTTCAACTAATTTGACAGATGAAGACGTCGTAGTCCAGTAGGTAGTCTATTGGCTAATACACGTAAGGCAGTAGTTCAAACCACAGCCATGTGCTTTCAGTCACGCTAACTGAATTTTCTTGAAGCTCAATATCAATAAGCTTTCTTCAAGCATTAACAGCTTTCTCTATTTACCTCTACTTTACCTATATACCTAACTAAACACTTATGTAAATAATGTAAAATAATGAAATAATGTAATTAGCATTGTAAGAAAACGTATGTAATGTAAACAATGCAAAAATGTAAATGAAACTTATAAAAAATCCTACAAAGTTAGAAATAATATTTTAATAACTGTGTAAATAATCTAATTAACGTAATCAGCAATGTAGAAAACGTAAATAATGTAAACAATGTAAAAATATATGAAACGCAAAAAGCTTTAAAAAAACCTACAAATTTAATATATTTTATTAGAAATTATTTTTTCATAACCATGTAAATAATGCTAAGAGAGTGTAACTGCACCGACCTGTCCGATGTAGAAAATGTAAATAATATAAGCAATGTAAAAAATATATGAAAGGTACAAAACTTGAAAAAAGATCCTACAAAATTAATATATTTCATTAGAGATAATTTTTTCACAACTAGGTAAATAATGGTAATCGTTGATGTAGAAAATGTAAATAATGTAAACAATGTAAAAAAGTTTTAAAACTTACAAAACTTGCAACAAAAATCCTACTAAGTTAATATATTTCATTAGAAATAATTTTTTCACAACTATGTAAATAATGTAAATAATGGTAAACGCCATGTATAAGAAGTAAATAATGTAAACAATGCAAAAAATTTTAAAAAGAAATCCCACACAGCTAAAATATTTCATTAAATAATTTTTTCACACTATGTAAATAATGTAAACAATTGTAATTGCTGATGTAGAAAATGTAAATAAATGTAAAAAAAGTAAAAATTTTTAAAACTTGCAAAACTTGAAATAAAAATCCTACAGAGCTAAAATATTTTATTAGAAATTATTTGAATAAAAATTTTATTATTTACAAGTAAGTAAACTGAAAGGTAAACAATTGAAAATTTATTCGATATTTATCCGATTTTTTATTTTTTATTTTTTTCTAAAATGTTTTTAACAAGACAATGAAAATTGTCGTCAAGGGGTATAACAGGAGAAAATAAACTTCTTTACAGAAGTATTCTTGTGTGAGGGAGGTGATCCACGCCTGTGGATTACTTTACATGGGTCTGTGTAAAATTATTGGTTTATGCTGACAAAGTAGCTACTCTAGAAGTGTTGGAAGGCAATATTGATGCCATATGCCAGATTTATTGGAATAATTAAAGTGAACGAATGGATCATGTAACCATGGCGGGCATATTATGAAATTATCTACAAGGGAAAAATTTCGCTTTCCTACAATATTTCTGCCTTCTGTTGTCACTTGAACGATCTCAAGCTCTGAAAGAAACTTGTTATTTATTTTTAAATGGAATTTTGAGAATTTATTTCAAATAATTGTAAAAATATCTCGTTCTCATTTAAACGAATCAAATACATGTGGAAGCTATTTAAGTTAGAACCCCAGTTAAGTTAACAATTATTTACGTTTAACACCACTTACCATTAAATATTGGTTAAATTTTTTTTTTTTATACTTAAAAAAAAAAAACAAAACTGTTTTAAATGTTCCCAGGTTTCATTGCTAATGTTTAAAACTCATAAAATGGTTATTAAAATAGGGTTTGGAGTTATTAAAGTCGGGAGAAGAAAAAACAAAGTACTTTTACCATCCAATTACCAGCATATTTTTTTATTTTTTTTTTTTTTTTGTTAAAAAATTTTTTTTATTCTATTTTAAAATATAAAAAAACCGTTAAAATACATTTATTTTAATGTATGTGCGTGTGTATGATATGGGAAAAAATAATAAAATTTTATGCCCGTGTAATGCTTTTTTTTCTTAGCGTTTTATGCCTGGTGTCCTATTTTACCACCCACTTTTTTACTTTTTTTTTTTGTTGTTGTTGTTTGAGTATATTTTTCATTTAATTTTCATTACTTGAAATAGGGTTTCGTTTTGTGTTTTTTTTTTTGTTTTAATGACATGAAAATTTGTAATAAAACCTAGAGAAAAAAAGAAAGAAAATACACGAGGAAAAAAAAAATTTTTTAAATTATTAATTAATGGCGCCATTAAGGTACACTTTATGAATTTTTAATTAATTCCACTTGCTGACGTTAATTCAAATGGGTTTTCATTTTTATTTTTTCATTTCATAAATTTTTAAAATGTTTTAAGGCGGTTTTTTGTTTTTAAATTTCTTCCGAAAATATTTTAAAAATTTATGGAAAATTTCCAATCAAATGATTCCAACCCAGCAAAAAAAAATGTTATTTTAATGCATGATTTGGTTTGAATAATAATTTTTGAAAGATTTTATTTTAAATAAAAATTTAAAAAAAAGTTTTTTTAAATATTCAGAATTTTTTAGGTTACTTCCATACGAAATTAGGTTAGGTTCGCGTATTAATACTAGTAAGCCACCACCACCGTTTTCTCATTGTCCATATTAAAGCAGAATTTCTTCATCTAGTTTTTGCTTAAAGAACTTTCAGACCTCAATTAAAAAAAAAGAAATTTAAATTAAAATGGTTTTTGTCTTGACTTTTCCCACCACCCTTGCTATGTACTTTAATTTCAGCCATGAGTGGTTTTTGCCATAAGACCTAGAATGCACTCGATATAAGAACGATTACTCTTGTTTATATAATTTGTTTTTAAAATATCACAGTTAAGTTTTGAACTCTTGAGTCCTTATCTATTAAGCCAAGACACTGCTCACTTAGCTAAGGCGACCATGACAAGGCTAATACTAGGAAATACAGAATTTTGTTATATTAGCCATCCAAAGCCATAAAGCAAATGATATTTAAAACCTTTTTAAATATTGTTTCACCAGACCTCAAGCATTTATCTCACCCTTAAGCAAATCAGAGAAAACGATAACTCAGCTATCTTCATACTTAAAAGAAAAATATGAAACAGCTTGAATGGTGGATCTATGCTATCACACCAACTATAGGAAACGACAAGAGTTTGAATACAAAATTTAAAAACTTTTACTTCACGAAATCCGAAAGTATATCATAGTATATCATAGTAGATGAAGTAAAACGACTTTCAACTGTAGATCCCGGTACTTATGGATTAAAAATAACTTACTTAACTAGGTTGAAATCCGCACTAAAGGGTTGTAATAGCCATTCAGTAAGTAAGTACAGAAGTATGGAGGCATAGAATATTCTAGCTTGATTTTAAGTATGATGTTGATATTATTGCACATCAGATACCAAGAGAGCTTGAACTAACCGACATGTCTCAGCGTATGAAAATACTTCAGATTTTACAAGAGTTTCAGATCACTAGTCTGTAAACAATAGCGTCATTGGGCAACTTATCGCTCATATGTCCAGCACATTAAATACCACACAATATCTATATTTTTTCTGTAAAGGATTTCCATCAGGGACTTCTGCACCTTGACCGTAAATGACATCGAATTCTTGTTGAACCTTCATCTGTCAAATTACTTACTTAGCTAACTTAATAGGCGATTACAACCCTTCAGTCCGGATTGCATAAATACATACATAATTGGCCATTACAACCCTTCAGTCAGGATTACGTCCTAGCTTCTCACGCCACTTAAGTTGTGTGTATTAAATTTTATACATAAGTGGCGGGACTTAGAGTTGAAGGTTGACTCCTAACGACATATTTTTTGAGAAACTTTTCATGGCAATTTTATTTACTCTCAGAGTTTTTGCCAGAAATCTGTTGAGAGGAAGTCGCCGAAGAAATATTTTTTTTCATATTTCGTTTTTGATGTCTGATTGGGGATTCGAACCCTGGCCTTTCGTCCAATAAGCCAACACACTACCTACTAGCCTACGGCGACTTGGAAAAACTTATTGAAAGCAAATCTCAACATATTCTCTGTTGTTGATAGTTCTTAGGAAATTAGTAGATGACCGTGCTTTATGTACTTTCAGCATAGCATTTCCTAGAAACTTTGCTCGCGTCTAAAAAGCCAACATACTTGTTGAATACAAATCTCAATGCATACTCAGCTGCTGATTGTTCTTATGCAGTTAGAATATGGCTGTAGCTTATTTACTTTCAGTGTGGCAACATCTAGAACCTTATTGCTGACTTAATGTTAACCACAGACAATCACTGCACCACAATGACTTGCAAAACCTTATTAAACAGAAATGTCAACACATTCTGAGCTGTTGTTAGTTCTCATGCAGTTAGAAGACGGTTGTACTTTATTTACTTTCAGTGTGGCAACTTCTAGAATCTCAATGTTTAGATTGTTTTATTGTTCTCGTATTTTGTTTTAGTGCTGTATGTAACTATGTAGTTTTGTTATTGTAATTTGGTTTTTGTTTATTGCTATCCATGCAAGATTTTTGTTGTTGTAATTTCTTGTTAGATTTATTACTCTTTGTTGTTTTGTTCTTGTACTTTTCTACTTACTTAACTAACAATCTGTCATTACAACCTTCAGCGGATTACAACCTAGTTTTTCATATCACGTTTCTGTGTGTGTATTTATTTAAGCCATGAGTTAGCGGGGCCAACAGTTTAATGTCGATTTCATACCAAAAAATATATTTTTTTTATTACGTTTTGTTCCATAATGTCTGGGTTTAAAACACGGTTACATAATCTAAATAAGCCTTAATTAATTAAAATACGCAATTTCCTTTACAACTACTTTAAACCATATTGCTTAATATATTGTTCTTGCCTAGCCCGCTAAAAGCCAAGTCATAACAAATGAAATCCTACACACTGACCATGTACGCGTAATAAATCGAAATTAAATAAAACTGTAGCATGCTACATAAATTTCTTTTGCAAATATTGTGTGTTAAATATTTACCCACAATTTATTTTTGAATTTCAATTTATATTTTCCAGAAAAATAAATATTACCTTACATTACCTTACCTTACCTTACATTACTTTACATTACTCTTCGTCAATGTCCAATGCTTTTGTATATTTTATTTCAACATTAGAAGTATGCTTATCCCAGCCCTGCATTAATCTCTATTTATTTTTCCAATTGCCTCATTTACGTTAATTACAAATACTTAGAGATACCCAATACCAATATTTCTTAATTTGTTTATCGATAATTTACATTCAAATGAAAATGAAATCGATTTTAAATAAATAAAGCAACAAAAAAAAAAAAAAAAAGAATCGAATTCAATTTCAAATTTTACGCAATATTTCTGAACGTCATGTAATAATAGAACGTGAAAAAAAAATTACAGTCAATTAAATAAATACAAACATGTTAACGTTTTATTTTAACACTGCATAACATTAGTACTGAACATACGTAAACCTTAGAATAATTCAAACTTGTCTTAAAAACCAATGAATTAGTTCCAGGCATAGAGAGGATATGAGTAAAGTTAGCTACAAAACTTATATTCTTTCGTTTACAGTGAATGTTATATTAACAGAGACTGTTAATTCTAACATAAATAATTTCAAAACGTACAGTTTTTGGACCCAGTAGGCAGGATAGCTAGCTATTGGTTCAAAGATTCCAAAACAATTTTCGCTACGTTCGGGTAACCCTTGGAATAGTAGATCTAGCGGACGGAGCTAGGTGTTCTCTAAAAATGGGAAAAAGAAGAGTACTCTTTATAAATCGATCAAAATCTGATAAAAAAAAAAATTAACTTGTAGGGCAAATAGGCCTAGAGGACTAGATAGCCATGGTATCAAATATTCCGAAATATGTTTCCTTATGATCGAGCATTACTTTAGACAGGACTTACAGATGACAATGCTAACTTACTAAGGAAATTACCAGAAAAAGGAGTACTCTTTATAAATCGCTTAAAATAGGATAAAAAGTGGAGGATTGAAATGGGACCCAATGCGGTGTATAGCTATGGTGTCCAGAATTCGAAAACAGGTTTCCTTCTTGGTAAGAAGAAAGTAAGAAAAGACTAGTCTACATAAATCGAGTCAAATTGGATAAAGAACGGACCTGTGGGTTGTATAGCGTATTAGTTCAAGGATTTCAAAACAGATTACAGTCCGCGGTTACTTCGCGACCGGAGATGTTGGTAATTTTTTTTTTTTTTCAAATGAGCAGCAGAACCTTACTCTGTGTAAGTCTGGCAAGATTGTTTGGGTCTTGCGTTTTTGTGGTTGATGACTTGCATTATTTGGGTCGATGTCTGCTCTATATAAACGGGGAAAAATTATCGGTGTCTTGCTTTTTATGGTTGAATGGCTTAAATTTTTTAGGTCGATAACTTGAATCTTTTTATTCGATGACTTGCATTTTTGTTGTTGATAACTTGCATTATTTGGGTCGATGTTTACTCTATATAAACGGGATAAAATGTCGGTGTCTTGTATTTTTTATGGTTTGATGGATTGCACTTTTTTTTCGATAACTTGAATGTTTTTGTCCGATAACTTGCATTTTCTGTGGATATTTTGGATATTTTTAGTCCATGACTTGCATATTTTTGGTTCATGATTTGGATTTGTGGTTGATGCCTAACATTTTCACTTGCACTTTTTGTCGATGTTTGTATTTTCTGATCGATGACTTGCATTCTTTGATTCATGACTTGCATATTTGATCAATGACTTGTATTCTTTGGTGCATGAGTTGCACTTTTTTATGATGACTTAAATGGATGAGTTAAGTGATAACCAGTCATTTGAAAGGGCACTACAGACTCAGAGCACACATATTCAGAATGGAGGTTGTTTGGAGAACGAAGTAAAGATTCTGTGACTATGGGAATGAACCATAGGAATAATATCTTGTAAGCTGTGGGCAATAATGCATGCCATTAAGAAAAACTGGGGGAATCATAACAAATGCCTAGGCAGGGAATTATTATTGTAGACACACTAAGATTTTCCAGAGCAATAAGCTTGAAGGAGACATTATAGGAATACACTATTAAGTAAGAGGGGAGTACAGAGGGCATTATGGTTGCAGGGTTGCAGTACTGCAATAATCGAGCGATTGTTTGAAATTCCTTTATAGGTCTTAAAAGCGACAAGATATTGAACAAAAGCGAACATAATTAACTTCAGTCAGAATCAGTTTTCGTATGATAAAATGTGTGTGTCTGTTAAAATATTTCTTTTTACTACACCTTATATTTCAATAAATTTCAAAAACTACTTGCAAGTACACAGACAAAACTGTGACGCTTAGAAATATGGAAACTAGAGGCCATTTAAATGTTCGCTGGGTTGTTCATTGAATCAAATGTTCTTGTGGACATACGTACGTACGTAATTTGTCCATTTGTACATCAAATCATCAAACAAAACAAACCAGACCGCTACCTACCAAACAGCCTTTCAAAGTTCTTTATAAAAAAAAATAATAAAAGGCCCTCAAAGCCACAGGGAGACCTTTAAGCAAATTTTTAAAGGCTTTTCACAAATTTAAATAACTGTGCGTAGAAAGAGATGGAGTAACGTGTATTCAATAAATCTGTCACTGTGTGCGTAATTCGATTTCAATAAAATGGAAATTTGTTTTCCAATCGCTTGTAATTTTTTATGAGGCGTGATTTTCTGTTTTTTTTCTTCTTCTTTCTTTTTTTCAGCATCTGCACACATGTTTGTGCCCTTTTTGTGAGTAAAATTTCATTGGTAAAGTATTAAAAATTATTTTTAATGACATTTATTGGAAAAATTCTACACATTCCCCCCTCTCTCTCTCTCTCTCTCTCTCTCTCTCTCTCTCTCTCGGTTTCCGTGGTTATTCCATGTGTTTCTTGATGGGTTTGGTATTGAAGTTTATTTAGTGGTGGATTGTTAATCATAATGTCATTACGTCGCTTTTATGTTACACACACACATGACTGCAAGTGTCAGATTCGCTTCTTCTTTTTTTTGTTTTTTTGTTTCTCAACAAAGCTACTGGTAATGTATGCAGAAAAATAAAGACCCCCAATAGGAAATTTATACCCAAAAAGGAAGAGAAATCGAAAGAGCTTTGAAGGTATGTTCTTAGAAATGAAAATAAAAATTCTCATGAAACGAATACGAATACGAATACAGATTCGAGCCATGAAACCTTTTCCTAAAGCATCAGACAATCGTCTGCGAAGTTTTTAAAACTGAACAGAAAAAGCCGCTCAATGATCACTATCCACGAACAGAAGAATTCTAACTGGATTTGCTCAAAAAGATGAATTTCGCCTGCCTTGTTTGAAATGTTGGGTCACAGAGGTTCATATGAACCCAAATTTCCTACAGAGACTAAATCAGTAGCGTCAACTACTTGCTATGTTAAGATGAAGAAAAAAAACATCATATCTTGGTACTTATTATGCGACACGAATAGTAGCAACTAAGTTTGGGGAAAAAGGCACTCATTCTGGCTTCACAACAACCACCACCACTGGAGTTCTATTGCTAGACTTGAAACGCTTAGAAATACTGCTGAAGTCAGGGAAAAATTTCCGTACATGGTTAATCGCCATTACAATGCTTTAGAAAGGAGGATGAGTGTTAATTTTAAAACTGGTTCATGCGATCTAGCCGTAGTCTAGTAGGCAGGATGTTGGCTTATTAGACATGAGACCACGGTTCAAACCCCAAGTCTGACATATCGAACAGAACGAAGTATGAGCAGATATGTGCTCGGCATCTTCCTCTCACCATATTTCTGGCAAAAACTCTGAGAGTATTGTTATTGCAGGTATGGTTATGTTGCCATGAAATTTTCTTAAATTTCGGTCCTTCGGAGTCAATTGCAAACATTGGGTCCCGCCAATCATGTATAAAATTAGCACACACAACGTAAGTGATGTGAGAAGCTAGGTTGTAATCCTGACTGAAGGTTGTAATCACCAATTATGTGTAGTATGATCTTTAGTTGAAACTCAAGGCAATATAATTATTCGCAGAGTTAATGCCAGAAGACCTGAGAACTATCCAGTAACCCAACGTACAACTGCCTAGGTTTCTGGGTCATAATTTTGATTTAAGTCGGGGTAGTCTAGTAGTTAGTATCTTGACTAATTAGATGTGAACCCGTGATTCAAACCTTAGCTCAGACAACTAGAACAGAAGGAGATATGAAAAGATATTTCTTTGGTAACTTTAGCAGCAGTCTTCTGGGTAAGACTCCGATACAATTTCTATGAAAAATTTCTCAAAAATCTGTCATTCGGAGTGGTCTTTAAACTGTAGCTACCACCGCTCACGGATGAAATTAACACACATAACATGAGCGGTATAAGAAACTAGGTTGTTATCCTGACTGAAAGGCTGTAATGGCAAATTATGTATGGTGAGATCTTCAATTATGACTCGACTCTTCGCAGAGTCTCGAAGGTCTGTGCAGTAAGCCAACCCACAACTCTCTACGTTATCGCGATCATAATTTGCAGTAGTAATAAGTCGTCATAGTCTAGTAGATAGTGTTTTGACCCGTGATTCAAGCCCTAGCTCAGACATAAAACGAAGTATGAAAAGATATTTTTGCAGCGATTTTCCCTCAGCAGTCTTATTCTGAGGAAAACAAAATTTCCTTTGAAAGTTGCTCAAAAATCTACCGTTTGGAGTCGTCTTGAAACTGTAGCTCCCACCGCTCACGGATGAAATTAACACACACAAACCAAGAGCGGTGTAAGAAACTAGGTTGTAGGCCTGACTAAAGGGTTGTCATTACAATCGAATATAATTTA
>QOCX01000332.1:169564-219547 GCA_005959815.1 Sarcophaga bullata | reverse complement strand
GAATCTGTTACCAAGTTTCCATTCTCATCCTTGCAGGAGGATGCTCCGGGTTAATAACCCTCGGTTAGACGCTTAACCTTTTGATAGAACTTTCGAGCGTCATTCCCACATCTGTACATCGACCATTCATCACGCTTACGTCTTTCCTGCTCCCTCTTCTTGCGTCTGAAAAGGCGTCACTCATCCCTTCTCCTCTCTCTGCAGTTCTCGACAATGGCTCGCGTGGTAGCAGACTGCAACATTTTCTTGTAAGCGGCGTTTTTCGCTGCAGCTGACTCGCGACACTCTTCATCGTTTCGTTGGGGTGGACGTTCGAAACCAGGGACTGTTTCCAGAGTAGTACGCAAGGACTGGGAAATGTTGGCCCACAGTCCACCAATGTTGCTGAGATTAGATAGGGAACGACGGAGCTTATCCGAGAATTGAGTGGAGAACGCCTAAGCAGTCTTTTGTGATCGCAGCTTCTTAACGTTCAGTTTACGCAATGCACTAGAGCGCGCAGACATCGAGACGCAAATGCGCACTCGGTACTTGGCTGGACAAGGTAGTGGTCCGAGTCGATGTTTGGACCTCTAAATGTGCGCACAACTAGTATACTGGAAACGGTGCCTTCCCGTCAATCACAATATGATCGATCTGGTTGGATGTTGATCGATCAGGGGACATCCAAGTGGCTTTGTGGATGTCGAGATGCTGAAACCTGGTGCTGCATACTACCATGTTACGCGCCGCGGCGAAATCGATCAGCCTCATACCATTGGAGGCCAAAGACAGTGAGGCCAAAGATACCTTCACGCCCGACCTTCGCATTAAAATCTCCGAGGACGATTTTGGCGTCATGGGCCGGGCACTTATCATACGCGTCCTCGAGTTTAGCGTTGAAGGCATCCTTAACCACATCGTCCTTCTCTTCCGTCGAGGCGTGAGCACAAATTAGGCTGATGTTGTAGAATTTTGCCCTGATGCGGATTGTGGCTATTCTTTCGTTCACAGGTGTGAACCCAGAGACAAGATGGCGAAGTCTCTTACTAACCACGAATCCGCATCCGAATTCGTGCTTATCAACATGGCAGCTGTAGTACACATCGCAGGATTCCTGCCTTTTGCATCCTTGTCCTATCCATCGCATTTCCTGTATTGCAGTGATGTTCGTCTTACATTTCATGAGGGCATCCGCCAACTGGGCGGAAGCACCTACCCTGTGAAGGGTGCGGACGTTCCACGGGCCTATTCTTAAATCGTAGTCCTTTAAACGTTTGCCGTGGTCGTCAACTTTTAGGGGGATCCTTATAGAGGCTTGAGTTTTGGTCTTCACTGGATATATTTTTACGTGGCGGGTTCCAAGCCCTACGCACAACCCAGGGGATTGGACTTCGCTGCACGCATTAGTTAACATCTAGCGGGTGCTAGAATGCCATCCAGGAGGGGCCACGAGGAGGCTGCGTGTCAACTTGAATACAGCAAGAATAGGATCGCCCTGGTGGTCGCAACGTTGTCCACAGTCAGAAATTTTACCTTGTTTGCATGCAATCCATCCCTCCCTTAAAAATTATTTATTTTTTAACAATTTTAGTTCATTTAAAATTACAATTTAGAAATAAATTATTTGCTTAATGAATTCAGGACCACAAAAATTAATATCTTATCTTATAAATGCGATTACTAGGCGCACTGAATATCTTTACGACAGTACTAAAAATGCCATCTACAGAGATGAAATCGACATTCAGTTGCGTCTGCTTTTGGAACGCAACCACAATCATTCAACATAAAAATGAGGTAGAATTGGTCTTTACTGAAAAACAAATTGGCATAATGCTAATATCCGAGTCGAATTTGATCAAGAAATCTCTTTAAAATTTCAGGTTACACACTTGATTGTTACATATGTAGAGCTTGAAGAGAGCTTGAAGAGATTCAGCTTTTGTAATTGATTCAAGAGATTAATATCTTTTAAATATTGTCACTTAGGTGTTCAATGTGTAGATTACTTCTACGCCTTCGGCTAATTAGCCTCAATAACAAAGGCACACGATGCAATAGCAGGAGTGGCTTTAGACTTTACTTATATGCCAACGAAGAGATTAACGATTCTAGATGTTATTAATTTCGTAGTGATCAAAGGTGTGCATCAAGCCATTTTTCCGCCATTCTTATGATCTCAAACCCTAATGAGGACGTAACACATATAACAAATAAGAGAATAATAATGAGAAGTGAACGTTATCGCGTTCCTTATTTACGGTATGTTTCGAAAATGCCAATACATAGTCACCTACACGGTTTACCTTCGCTGATGTAAGATTGCATACGGTAACTAGAAAAGTTGGTAGATCTATGGAGAATAAAGGTGTGAGAACAAAAATTGGTATACGTAACATTTACATTATGGAAGGTGAATACGCTCACAGTACGAATAAAGTACTAAGTAGTGGCTCAAAACCGCATATAAAATGTCGACGATTGACTTAGATCTACCATATGGAAGCGAAATTAGTGTAAATTAAGCTGATACTTTTTAAAATACGTTGGGCATCCAGTGAGTCATCCTAGTTCCAGGATTTCATTTTTTCCCAAACCTTATGTTGCAAACGTAGAGGCCAATAAAGGCCTTTTTTACTGTGTTATTGATTTTCAGTTAACAGACAGCTTTTTATCCTTATTCTTGAGTTCAAATTCCATCCTGAATTAAAAAAAGGCGGCAGCTTTTACTTTCTACTACCCAGTTTTTCCGGTATTAAATACGAAAATACACACTTTCTTCAGAGATCGTTGTATGGTATTTTTAATGGGTCTACAGATCTGTCCGAAGTTGCTAGAATTACGTCATCTATATAGTCAATAGCTCCACATCCAACATGTAGCAGCGCGTTCATCACACGCTGTAAAATTCCCCTTCTAATCTTTCTGATGATATGCGAATTCCCTAACTTCCGATGATTGTTCACCAACGAAGTAGTTTTGATATTTTGTTCGTCATAGTCTCTGCTCATTGTCATTGCAGGATATAGCACCTAGTTCCACATTATTGAGAGATTGTTTGATATCCAGGAAGGTAGCCAGACTGTGACTTCTTTATCGTTCACGTTAGCTGTGTCGGGTTTTTGAACTGAACTTTCCTTATTAACCGCATACTGTTCTCCAGATAGGAAATTTCCATCCAGGGTTTGTCGTGGATCCATATAGATTCATAAGTTTTTATCAGATCTTTAACCGGAAGGAGAAACTAATAGGTCTGTACATCGCATAGAATCCGTAATACGTTATATTTTGACATTTTCAAACAACAATAGTTTTCTTATTCGGTACTTTTCCGTTAACGAAAGTCATAAGTTGACTTTCTTTAAGTACAGCTATCATCTGGTTTAGTTTACTTTTTTTCTTTAGATTTTTTGAGGTGTACAGGCAAATTTCATACGAGTATATGTACATGAATGTACTGATTGTGTGAACCTTTTACTTTGCTGTCATGTCTGACGGATTCTACGTGACGCAGTCTTATGAGTAACAAATGAGGCTGCCAGACTGGTTGGATCCCGTTATAGAGTTGCATAAAACGTAGACACATAATTATACATCATTATAGTTGGTATCTGTCAGTTAATCAAATTGATTGTCAATTGTTTTATTCCTATAAAAATGCATTACAAAACAACGCTTCTTTCGCTATTACAAAAACACAAACGGTTTACTACATTTAAAAAGTTAACGAATATGTAACTTTCTAACTAAAATATGTAATTCTTGTTATAAAAAATTTTTCAAATATATATACATACCATATACAAAATTTATTTGTAATAAAGTGTATTATGTTGTTCAATATACTGTGATTTTTCGTTTGTGGGTGATATTATAGTTGTATTCCCACAATTGTATTGCATAGCCGACATTGACGACCTCGTTCGAGGCCAATATGCAACGTTCTCGTTAATTTTGCGGTGAAAATTCACTTCACTTTAAACCATAATTCGTTTCGTTTGTATTGCAGTGTGAAGTTGTAAGCAGTTGTAACTTGTGATATTTTTTATGTTATTTTCTAATGAATAAAAATAATCGAATAGAAAACAATGTTTTATATGTACCTATGGATGTGTATGTAAGATTGTTAAAGTTAAAATCAGAAAAAATATAAAATCAATATACATATATATACAAATATATATATATATTATATATATATATAATAATATATATACAAATATATATATATGAATCAATCAATCAATATCAACTTCAACATCATGTAAATATATTAATGTATTAAAATGAATATAAATATCTATGTATATGTATATTCATATAATAGATATAAATTACATTAATAGATTTATCAGTAGAAATTAAAAGAAAAATATCGTAATGGTATGTTAAATATGTATTATTATAACACATTTATGTATATTTTATTCTATGAAAATAATTTCAAAAGTAAAACTTCAAAGAATAATTTCAGCGAAAATTAAATCTATTTTTCTTCTACTTTTTTCGTTTATTGATTTTTCGCATACACATTTTCCTTTTTCTTACTATCTTCTCT
This sequence comes from Sarcophaga bullata, assembly GCA_005959815.1. Taxonomy (NCBI): domain Eukaryota; kingdom Metazoa; phylum Arthropoda; class Insecta; order Diptera; family Sarcophagidae; genus Sarcophaga; species Sarcophaga bullata. The sequence continues at coordinate 215,007 of QOCX01000332.1, read as the reverse complement.
TTCCAACTGCCGTACTTCAGCCATATTTCTGATTCGTATTAACCGTTGCCGTTGATAATAAGCCAAAATTACATACATACATATATGCATATATGTATACATATATATTTTAATCAAATGTATGGAAAGAATAAACTTTAGATGCCAATAAAACACTTTCTACAGTGTTTAGCTAACATTTATTATTGTAAACCAAAGCAAAGTAAATATTTTAAAAAGCCTTTTTGATTATAGTATCACAAACTTGTTACTTAGTGGGTATAAAGAGCCTTTCTTAATACTTTATCATTATCCGTATAGTGACGAAAAATTGTCTGCATGTGTATGTACATATTTATAAACTTTTTACAAATTATTTATAATATTGAAACTCTCCACTTTTTCTAAAATATTTGTTCAAAAGAAATGTTTTTAATTGTTGAAATAAAATAAAGTTTTGTTGCGTTTTAATCATAGAGACCATGTAATATTGTTTTAAAATCTGTACTCAAAAAGAGATTCAAAAACCAATGTAAAATACTTAGATAAGGTAATTAAGTTTAAAAACAAGTAAGAGTTTCAAACGTTCGTATGCCTTAGCTCATTATAAGACTGTATATTTGGAAATATGCCAAACTAATTCATTATTAGCGGAAATTGCCCGACTAAAAGATCATCATCAAAATTTAGAGAATCTTTGTCCTTGTCGTCGCCTCATTTTGAATATTCAATTAAAAATTAAACTGATAACACTTAATAAAAATCGTTATATTTCTAACAAAAAAGTTAAACGTTATGTCGGATAAATATCAGAAATACATCCAGATTTCGTAGTAGTTTAGTTGAAAGCATTTACATATTTATATAAACGTATGTGTATGAGGCTTTATTCTCTACAGATATAAATATTGGCCAAATTAATCCCAGATGGTACGAGCCAACAATCAGATGTCTATCAAAGTCAAAGCCAAGCCAATTTATTTGTTGCGATATTAATTGATTATTTATGTGAACAGGGGAAACTATGGTTCGTCCTGTAAATGTTATGTGAATTTTTTATAGGTCTAACTACTTCTCTTACTTAAAAATATATTAATTTAGGTATCGAGACATATCGTGGATTAGGTGAGGTGGAAGTATAATTGACACAACCCTGTATATATAAATTTTCCACCGATAATATAAGTTTCTAATGAATTTACAGTAATTTAGACAGGAAAAATTAATTTCAACATTTTGAAGTTATTGAAAAGTTAGGTTTTATATATTTGCTTAATTTTTACAGTAGAGTAAAATGTGGTATTAGAAGGAAATAGTGTTAAAAAATATGGGAGAAAGTGACAACGAAGATAAGAAGACCTATAGAAACAGTGTTACTGAAATAAAATCTACGCCGACACAAAAGAATCTTGAGAATGCTATTTACAATGAGGAAACAAAGAAAGGTGATTTAAATTGCTTCAAGATACAGAAGTAAAGTTAAAATATATTTAATTGGTTCCTTTTAGGCAACAATGAGAAGATGGAGAAGCCGTCAAAAGTATATACGGAAACGCCTAAGGATGAAAGTAGTCCTAAATCTAAGGAATCAAATGACTCCATCAAATTGTCGCTTACTGCCGCCAGTCATTCGAATAGTTCGTCATCAAAGGATGCGCTTAAGAACAAAGAGCCTATACGAGTTGGTTTCTATGACATCGAACGAACCATTGGAAAAGGAAACTTTGCTGTTGTTAAATTAGCCCGCCATCGAATAACTAAAAATGAAGTTAGTAGCAGTTAATAGAAGAGTTTTCAGTGCTCAATTGTTGTTAATTTGTTTTCTTTTATAAAGGTTGCTATCAAAATTATCGATAAGTCTCAATTAGACACAACAAATTTGCAAAAAGTTTATCGCGAAGTGGAAATTATGAAGCGTCTCAACCATCCCCATATTATCAAATTATATCAGGTATGTACCAAGTAACAATAACAGATCAAATATTATCGATTACCAAAAATGTTTACTTCCATACATTTTTCTAAAGGTTATGGAAACAAAAAATATGATTTATATAGTCTCAGAATATGCGAGTCAAGGCGAAATTTTCGGTAAGTGCTTCTTTTACTGTTGCCAATTGCCAAGCAAATTTATTATTTATGTCTGCACAGAGTTCATGTGTTCATGTCCATTAAAGGGGAGCCTTCATAGTTAAAACATAAAAACTACAATGCCAAACGTACCATTGGGATTTACCGGCTCATTGCTAATGTCAAGGGTGTGTCCAGTGAATAGATTCAATTCAAGGTTTCACTGAATTTAGAGTTAAATTAGAGATAAATTATTCATTGCTGTGTGCTGTTAGGTATCTTATATGTACATGTTGGGTAAGAAATAATGTCGGGAAAATAATCAATTTGTTGAACCGTTTTCATACTAAATCTATGTAATGACAAAACCCATTTGCCTCCTCTTGTCTTGAGTTTCATGAGATCAAATAAACTATTGCTGATAAAAGCAGTGATAATATGATCACAATATGTACTGCATAACGAATAAAAATATTCATTTAATTTGGCACTTATGCTTGGCAATGATCACAGGAATCATGCAAGCACGTCAGTTAAAAAATGTTGAAGAACTTTTTTTTTTGTGTTGAAAAATGTTAACACCAGCCGTATTAACTAAAACATAAAGTCCAGCTGGGTATGAACAATGATTAAGGGATAGTATACTTCCTTTATTATTAAAAAAAAACTCGGTTTTAATTACTTAAACGACACGAAAATAAGGAGAAAAAAAGAAAATAGTACAACAGGCCTAGATGTGTGTATCTTAACGAGTTTTCTAGAAATCACTTTTTGCGATTTATCAAAAATTATTTGACCGATTTCGCTAAAATTTTGTTCCATCCGCTCCGCCAGTAATTAATAGCTTTATTAAACAAATTAGGTAGAAAAAACAGATTAAGTAGAAAAGAAAACAAAAAAAAATTCAAAACACTGCCGTTTTTATATAAATTTGTTTTAAATACCCTAGTTCAGGCTGTAACCAGTAATACATTTTATAAGAATTCTTTCCTTTCAAACAATTCGAACTTCTCAAATTATGGTCGGCAGATTTTGAGATAACCCTCTTCAGACAAACATAAAAAGATTCTTTTGTAAACAAATGTATTAAAAAAAACAAAGTTGAAAAGTACGTTGCTTAGATATAGAGCTAATGAAACATAGATATAGAGCTAATCGGACCTGTACAAATTTAACCCACTTTAATAAAAAGGTTAATTGCGCCCATCTTCCATAAAACGTGAAAATAAATGCGATAATCCAAAAAGCGGTTTATATTGGAAGATTATTCAGTAATTGAACGTCGAAAATTACTGGGGATTGTTAGTATACTTCTTTGCGAAAAGTTTTACGGCCCAGAAGGCTAGCACGATTCATGAAACTAGTAATATATGTATATATACCACACTAACCAGTATTAATTTTGGAAACACGGCCGCGATTGCTTATTCGAGTAGCGATTGTACCATTTTGTTTATAATTTACAATTATGGATTGTACAGTTGCTCTAGGCATACCAAAATCCTTTGTAATTTTAGCATAGCTTTGTTTTAAATTAAATTTTTTATTATTAAATCACGAATTTCCGCACTTACTGGTTTGCCACATGTCATTTTGAAAACCAAACTTAATAAGCCGAATTAATGGACTGTGTTTATTTTTCTTGTTCATATCTAACGGTACATTTTTTTTATAACTATACACTGCATTATTTTTTTAAATCAGCACTGTTTATCTTAGCAACAAGTATGTATGAATTAATAGTGGTCAAGTATTTTATGTTTTTAAAAAATGAAGTTTTGTTTAAGTTTATATTTGGGAAAGACTTACTGCTATATGTATAAAATTTTGTTTACAAATTTGTAGATAATAAAATTACCTTTCAAAAAATGTAACACTTGTTGTGCAATCATTATTATTTTCCAAAATATATGGTTTTGAATTTTTGCATATCAAAAAAAAAGCGCGGTGTATGAATTAATACTTGTTAGGGTAGTAGTAATTAATCACTCCCCTGCCAACATCTCCCATTAGCTTGAAATGTTTCCAAAAGCATTTAAATGTAGTATGATATAGCTGTGAAGACTAATTCTGTACTAACCACAAAAACAGTTGCCTACTTACGAATCGATAAGTGAAGCCATTAGATCGAACTTCAATCGTCTTGAATGTACCATTGCAGGTAATGAATAGATTTCTTCCTAATGTTAGTCTGATGCAGTATATGCAATTTACATTGTGGTCAGCAACTGATGTGGATCTACTTTTGGAACGCAAATGGTGTTCGACAACATAAATATCAGATCGAATACTTCCTTAGAGACAAAATATTGATGTAATGATAGTATCATTTAACGTTGTTTACGCGAATGAAAGAACCGTCAGGTTAAAACATGCGAGGAGTCAAATATTGTTTGTTATACAATCAAAACTTAAACATAATTTGTTGAGCGATTTGAGCAAAAATAACTTACAAGTAACTAAAATCTGTATTGAAAACTTTTACAAACACTTATGCTTGCCAAAAGATAAAAATCTATAGAAGTTAATCTATCAAAAAATTAGTTGCCAAAAAAAAAAAATGCACTAAAAAAACTTCTTGATAGACCAGTTATTGAAACTACCGCCAATATAAATTGCCAAAATATGTATTCCAAGTCATCTTGATTATGAAAGAAACATATCCCTATTTAACAAACCCCTATATTTGTGTAAGGTATTTGAAGAGAAAAAAATACAGAGTCCCTCTCTTTATCGACATTTCGGAAACATTCAACAGAGTATGATACGAAAGTTTAATTCATAAATTGATTTAATTTTTATTTACAGTATTTCTCGGATCTAAATACCTAGGATATAATAATTCTGCGATTAGTAGCACCTCATGTTATGCAATCTTGATGTTTGCCTCAAAATGAACTCAAACTATCTCCATATATGCATCCCGCATTTAAACATTCCCTGCCTTTACAAAACGCGATATACTGTACATCATACTTTAAATTTACTTTAAAAGAATTCGTTGATATGCACCCGCTTTATTACAAATTTTCTTCTAAAATTGGTCATGTTCACTAACTCTCTCATTCGTGCAATTAAACGTTTCTGGATATTTATTATTTTTATAGGGATATGTTTAGTCATGGGGTTATGCTGATAACCCTAATGCAAGCCAATTGTCGCTATTATCGCTATACGGCAGATTTATTGAAAAAGAAGCATTGCAATTCCATTGAATGTTCCCAATGGTTTCAGTTTTTTCTAGACAGAGGCTGAACTCTGTCCCATCCAGAAGACGTACCCAACAGAGGCAAGATAATCTCTAATAATCGATTCACTGCAGGTCTCGGGTAAGTCAACGACCTGATCCTCTGCATAATTAATGCCATAATAGGATTCCTGACTATGTCTATAAGTTTGTGGCGGATCCATTTCCTTCCATAATTTCTTCACAGTGATCCCAAATACGAAGCCAGTGCTGCCAATGAGACATACAGAATTCTACCAGCTTAAAAGACACATAGCTATTTCTTCTCAGGTGCAGGATTTTAATACAAGCCTCTGGTAGGAATCGAACCCACTACCTTACGTCAATAGCAGAGTACATTACCCACTGGACTACCAAATCACCTATAATTCATAAAATAAAATTATGTTTTCTTTTAATATTGTGATACCGTTAGAAAATTATATTATCGACTGAAAGTTTGTAAGTGCTTGTCAACCGATAGCTGCAGGTTATACCACAGGATAGAATATCACGTAGTAAATTATATTTAATATATGGTTCGGATATGCTATTGAACAGCAATGCACTCACTTCAAATTTAGCTGACGACAGTGTTTTCATTTGCATGCATAGCAGTCTTTTCAAAACACTGCAGTACATTCAGAACGTATTTTCCATATGGAGAAATGGTTCAAGCTCTGGAGAATTAAAGTTAATGAACAATTATAATAAAGTTTACGTAAAATATCTTAATATTCATATTGCTTTCGATTCAAAATCAAATGAAAAGTTTTCACTGAAGTTATCTTGTAAACTTCTACTTTACAATTCATTCTTAAAACCTATATGCACTTATGCTGTTAAATTATGGGGAATGACCTCTGTTTTTCATATGGAAAAAACTCAAATTCCGAAATATTGCGTGACTTCGGGATTTTCACTTAATAACAAAAAATTAGAAACAAAATTTTGATTAAAAATTTCATTCATTTTTAAACTCTTTACACAATTACACAATGGGTATAAAATAAATAAACAAAACATAATGTAACATAAAAGCGTAAATGAATAAAAATAAAAATATTTGTGTCTAGATATGTACATACATGAATACATTAGGTAAGAAAGAAATTTGTACCTTTTAAAGAAAACGATTTGAAATTCAAAATATTTATTGTTTTAAGAAATTTTTTTAAAGGAAAAACGCATCTCGTATTTCATTGGAGAGACTTGAACGGCGTTTGTTGCCGCTGAAAAGCTTCATTCGTAATCTACACTTGTGCGTTAAATGGTTTTTCAAGGTAGCTATACTCAGGATATAATACAAGATAGCTATACTCAGGATGTAACCCTCTAGTGCCCAAGGACGCCTGTAAATGGGCTAAATTCAATATTCTTTATTCGCTTTCAAAATTCTATTTTGCTTTCTTTTTGTATTTTAATTAATTCAGGGAAGTCCAAAAATTATTTTTATTTTATTTGCAATATATGTTTATGCTTTGAGCAGATATCTATGTCATTTAATTTGAAATGCGGGCTAAAAAATTATTTTGCAAAGAAAAAAAAATTGGACACTAGAGGGACAAATGTGATACAAAAAAATCTATTTCTTTAGAAAGGTGAAACTTTTTAAGTCTCAATTAATTAATTAATATTCGTCAATATTTATTTATTTAAGCTTCTTCAGTCTACTTCATTTTTTTTCGCGTTTATTAATTTTTTAAATCTTTATTCATTCAATTTTTTAAGTCTTCAATGAACGAGCCATAAGTTTTCCAAACCTAAATCTAAAACTTAAAATACTAACTTTTTATGTAACCAGTATTACATATTATTTCATAAAGTTGTACTTAGGCCATATTCATCTGTCTCGTCTTCGTCTGAGTGCAAGAATACCTATTCCTTGTAGAAGAATTCGTAATGGTCCCAATCATACTTCTGTTAATGTGAAGATGTGATTTGCCTACCAAAGGCCCCACGTGCTTAATGCTCTTGCAAATAGTTTCGATATGACACATTTGGACGTTAAATCTCAAACAAAAGTTAACTGAAAAGCTTGGTAAGGAATGAATGGCGGCAGATATTAATAGAAAACACAAGAAAAAGCTGGTACATTCAATGTAAAATAGATTAAATGGAGCTCTTGACCTTAAATAATATCCTATTAAATATAAGGGATAACATTTGAACATATTGGACCTTTGAATTTCAAAATTAGTCTGACTTTTTCTTGGGGGTTCATACCCTTTTGCGGTACAAAAATTTGTCTCACCAGGAAGTTTTCGTTATTTGTTTGCTTTCAATAGATCAATAAATCAGCAATAAATCATACAAATAAATATAAAAAGCATTAATTATTTTTACATATTCAATACATAAATACATACATACATACATACATACATACATACATACATACATTACAACCCTTCAGTCAGGATTACAACCTAGATTCTTGAGAAAGTTTTTCATGACAATTTTATTTGCTCTCGGAGTTTTTATCAGAAATCTGATGAGGAGTGGCCGAAGAATTTTTTTTTCATATTTCGTTTTGTTGGAGATATCTGACTTAACCCTTGTTGAGATATCTCTCTCACTTCATATAAGCCAATATATTGCCCACTAGACTACGGCGATTAACTATGTTTAAATATATTATTTTTACATATTATTGTATATAATTTACGAAATTACAAAAATATATAGGGATGACTAGATTTTTGCTGTGGATGTAGAATGCTATCCTGGAAAAAACCGGAATAGATTACTTGATAGAAACTTGGAGATTATACTTCTATAATTATAAACTTCCTTCTATTCAAATAGATATTTAATAACTCATAGAAGTGTGTATATACTTAAAATTATCAAACGCTTGAGATATATCTGCGAACAGTGCAGAACAATACTTTTTCCTCTAAAGGCTCCTCTAATCACATTATCTACCCTATTAGTTTGTTGAATGATGCTATGCTTTTTTCCAATCCCCAAATTAGTAATTTACGACACATTTAATAAATCTGTAAATTATTAAGTGTTAATAATTTTTCAAATAATTTTAACAAGTTAGTTATAAAACTTATATAACTATGGTATCATGGCTATACCATAAATGAAATTTTCTAATGTTTGAGGCAATACCAGTGGCGTATAATGATATTTATTATGCATAAGATATTTCTTATTGTTATACAAGGTAACTCTGAAAACATTGTATTACTGGTATTGCCAATGTGAAGAATTTTGTTATCAGTGTATATAAGCTTATGAAGCTTAATTTTTTTGAGCTTAACGATTACAGTTGGTAAGTGAATGCTTTCAGCAGCTGTAGTATTCGAAGTGAAAACATTTTTCAAATGTTTAACAAATAAAATCCCTTTTTCGGCACCATTTCTTGCGCAATCCCATTGCGGCGGTTTACTTTTTGCTGGTTTTTGGCACTTTGATTGTGGAGATAAAATTTTCTATGATTCTAGTAACTTTTGAAACCATTTTGTATATTAATTTAGTATTTTCTTAAGTTGTATGTTTTCTCCATGAAATTATTAATTCTGATCCGCTACAGAATTCAGAACAAATTACATCAAATCTAACAATTATGTTTTAGTAGTAAATTACTATGAGAGATGATGATTATGAGGATGATTATGAGGATAAATTTGATGACGATCTACTTCTTCTGATCATTTTCACTAGATTATGGGTGTGTTGAATTGTAGTAGTTAGGCGATTCGGAATACATCCAGTATTATTCAGAGGAATGCTCGCTTGCCAGAAGTTTCTCAAATGTTCACTTTGTATTTTCCTTTGCAGACTTAAAAATTATGATCAGGTGGATAATATTGAAGGCGTAATATAGCATCAAAAATTGGAAGCATGACTGTTTTGTTATCCTGGGTTACTCTAAAAGAATATTGTTACTAATTTTTATTAACACCTGCGGTTTTCGAAAGATAACCTCATTTACTTATCTACAGTAATTGATCAGGCTATGGCATAATACTGTTTTCAGGTGATTACTTTTTCTCTTAGCAGTCCTTGGCCTGTTTCCGTTTAGACACCGCAGTGAAGTATTTCTTTTTCATTTGTGTCAATTCGCTTTTCTTATAATCTAGGAAAGTTACTTAGTAAATTCGTTAAACACTGATTTTATGCGAGATGTTATAAAGTGCTTTTCATAATTATAGCACCACTATAATTTTGTTTAGTGTTAATGTAGAAGAAAAAATAACAATAAATTTTTCAAATTGTTAGTGTAATTTATACTTCAGTATAAAAATTAAGGTTTTTGGTCTTTGCATAATTATAGCACCAGTCTCAGTTATGTTAAATAAGAAGCTTTATTTAACAAAAATGTTGATGCTTAAATGTTAGTAATCCCACCTTAGAGCGATCTTTCATACTCTTATAAAGATTATTTAATACTTCTCCGTCTATTTTCCCCAACTTTTCAATTATTTTTAATTTCTAATCTTCAACACTGGTAAATTGTACGTTATTTGAATAACGAGAATTTCTCAAACGTTTTCAATCATATTCATGTCAGTAGACCAAGCTGGCCACTATAAAACCTCAATGGATTGGTTACTAAACCATTCCATATTCTGTCTGCTGACATGAATTATGGTATTGTCCTGTTGGAAAACACCCTTTTTCATTAATTTCTCTCAAGAAGGGGAAGCTAGGAACAGAAATATACTCTGTACTATTCATTCGCGTTGATGGAAACTGAAGTTCGAACAACCACTTGAAGAAATAGCCCTCCAAACAATGAGACTACCTCCCCCAAAACTTCTTTTATTAATTTTTTTTGGTTCCTTCCTAAGGTCACGTCAATAGTGACGATAGCCATCTGCTTCATCTAAATACCACTTTTTTCGTCAGAGAATATGACCTGAAAAATTGTATATTCATTGTTTGTTATTATGGAAAAATTATTCTTACATTCTCCCAATTCCTATCCATATTAAGTTTTACAAATTCGATGCTTTCGTTTTTGTGCCTAAGAAGTAAATGAGGAGCAACTTTCAATTTTGTCCTTTCGATGTTAGGATTGTGTTTAACTGCCCGCCAGATGGTTAAAATGCTGACGGTACAGCAACTTTTTGATTTAACGTTCGCTGCGCGCCTAAAGCCTTCTTGGGCTACCCGTATTTTTCGCCTTACCATATCCGTCTTGGTTTTTCAGAAAATTTAAAACCACCTTGTGAGGTCTTCCAACTTTTCTTGCGATGGCATGTACTGAAAGAGGTTAGTCTTTTAAAACTAAAATCTGCCCCTTTTCAACATCACTCAACATTTTCTTGCGCGGCATGTATTATTAAACATTATCTTTGTTATTAGCAAAAACAAAACAATAAAGAAAATCAACTATTCTTCTTCCGCCGCTTTTCAGAACTGATGGTGCTGCAATTATGCAAAGACCAAAAACCTTAATTTTTATACTGAAGTAAAAAATTACACTAACAATTTCAAAAATTTATTGTTATTTTTTCTTCTACATTCTTCACTAAACATAATGAAATGTTGTATTGTTGTTATTATAAATATACTTTTTTATAAATTCAAAAAATTAGGGGGGTGCTATAATTATGAAAATCACTTTATATCACTGTCACATTTTTGAAGTCTTTTTTTCGATTTATAGGAGAAGAATTTTGTGCATAAGGGTGGAACATCGTTCGTAAAACTATCGATGTTAAAAAACATCAGTGATAAGACCGATATATTCATGTTTTTTCGGACTACATAAACAATACTTTAGAGCAGGGGTTACCAAATTGTTTTTGGTTGTATATTAGTGAGTAAGTGAGGGAAAATAAATTGAGTGATTTTAATTATTTACTGTCAAAGACAAATGTTAGTAATATACGCTATTTTGATTTTCATTTCATCAACATGCATAAAGTTATACATCTTTGACTCGAAAATTAGGGAATGTTTTTTTTAGATATTTGGTGGGAACTACTTTGGTTCATAAATTTCCTCACCTACTAATAAAAGAGCTTAGAACTTTTCCAAAAAAAATTGCTTTATGTCTACAAAAAAGCTGTTCCCTTTCCTTTTCATTTAAATATCTTAAAATGTCATTTTAGAACATATAAGATATTGGATTTTAATAAAAGCATTTTTAAAATATTTGCTACTTAAAATATTTTTTGAGTCTAAACCTAAGAAAATATGTTATAGCACCCGCGAACATATGCACTCGCCGAGGTCTGATCGACGACTAAAAAAAAGAGCATAAGCAATGTGTGTGAATTCTCTCAGCACAATTGTGCTATGAAATGGTAATCCCTGCTTTAGAGCAACGGCAACTATATACTTCAATTTAGTCACACCTACATGTTATAATATGATTTCAAAAAAGTTCTAACAAAAAATTTAAAATATATTTCTTAATTGATTACGATGTACAATATTAACGACTTTATGACAAATATGTGGATTGATTTTGTATAGACAATATTGCTCATTAAAAAGTTTTTTGCTTCTCCAATAACATATGTTCAGTGTAACTTTGAGCTTTTATGGAGTCATATGATGATAAATACTAGAAAAATATTATTTAAAATAAAAATTAAGTTTTTTTACTAAAAATTATTAAATTATGTGTTTGTATGTATATGTATCCTGCAAATTGATCATTTAAGCCATGTCTAATGTTAGTAAACAACTCAAAGCATATAAACATATGTTTTGTGATGAACGATTTAGAAGTTTTTTAATTTAAATACTGATGTATCGTCTATGCATGGATGTATCATTCAAGCCCTAGTTGTGCAGCATAAGCAAGTTATTACAGTAACATTTTAATGGAATCATATAGTCTGGAGAGGTTTTTAAATGTGTATTCTCTAGGAATTGAAGATGTATTGTATGTGTCTAAAGTAAGGATTTTCCATAGACTTGAAATAAATAAATAATGATAGGTAGTGTATAATTTGTAATCAAATCCAATAAAGTCTTGGCACCTTTTGACTCATCCCTTAAAATAACGTTTTAACCCATTTTACGAATTGCATGAAACAATACATAACCTTTCGGAATTCGTTAAACCCGTTAACATCAGGGCATATGTATAGCGTTGTAATCATTAGTGGTAGGAATACATGAGTCCAATAATATATAAAATAGTTTAGTTTAATGTAGATGCTCGTTCTTCGAAGATGATCCCCTTAGGAATAATGTATGAGTCTCGATTTTATCAGTACGTTTAGTCGATTCCTAACAAGTTCTACGCCGGAAGTTCTTGTACCTTGTACCTTCAAACACTAGGTAATTTGTAATATGACAGTTGAAGCGATGGACGAATCATCCTCGCTTTTGTAAAAAGTATTTTAAATTAAGATATTTACAAGGTATATAAGATCATTTGGATCTAGTTTAATCCGAAATAGGGGCCTTTTTTCAAAGAGGACGTTTTTTACGGTACGTTACGTTACGTGTGGCTAACTGGCACTTAATTGTTCAAGTGTAACCCAATATTTTGAAGTGTAACTTAATAATATGTATATGTACTGGAAAATATAGAAAAAATGTATAACGTCAAATCCCAAAAGACTGAGTATTTAACATGACAAATATTTTTCCAAAAATGGAGATCATGTCTCATTGTTATTAGTGAATCTCATTGGAAAATAGTGAATCTTACCGTAATATTTTTTGGGTGTATCATTGAAACCTGAAAAAAGCAACATTAACCTTCTTCTTCAGAAGCTGACAGGCAACTGAAGGCAATTTTACGGTCTTTTTAACGACTATTGTTGATGTTCGTGTCCTATGTGGGTAAAAAGCCAAATATGTTCGACCCCCGGAATATATTACTCCCGATTATGAGTAATTGCGAGATTTTGTTCAGCATCACAGCATGTTTTTTCTTAACTTACTTCGACACAATTTTTTTTTATATATTTTTTTCTTTTATTCATATTTCTTCATTTCTTTTTGTCTTTAAAGATATTGATTTTAAAATTTATAGTTTTATATTTTTATTTTTAATTAATTCCTTTTATATTTTTTAACTATTTTTTTTTTGCTTCATCATTTTATTAATATTTTTTTCATTTTATCCTTTTCCCCTTTTGTGTTTAGTTAGGGTAATTTGTATATACTAATGTTTTAAAAATTTGAAATAAGAAAAATTAATACTAAAATTACTGCGAATTGTTATTAATTTAAATTTTTCGGTTTGTTATGATCAAAACATTAGATTAAGCCGAAAGTCCATATCATGAGGTTAATGCGCCTTGCATTACATGCGTTACTCCCGTTCCATGCGCTTTTTATTGCAAGTTACACACAATGCGATATATGCGACAAGTTTTTTTGTTTTGATCAGCAATCAATAACTAATATACAAATTTTGCTCATGAAAGAAATCTTTTAAAATATGTATTTTAATGTACTTTACTCTTAAATTAGTACTAAACTTTATTATGAAATATGTTTTTATTAATATTTTTAGAATGCAAAAAAAAAAAAAAACTGCGAAAATAGTAATGCAATATGCGAACATATTTGTTGATACCATTCACAATATAATCCATAAGTTTAAAAAACTGCTGACTTTTTCCAACAGTGCATGAGAAAAGTATAAAGCAAACGTACTCTATGCATTCTATGCGTTTTCCTCTGTAACTTGTCACAAACAATTAAGTGCCAGTTAGTCATGTGTGTATTCGCAGAGCTGAACGAATCCGAATTAGCGTATTATATTTAGGTCTTTACAATATCTTTTTTTGCACTCCCGAAAGACAAATAAAAATGTTGAGAAAGTGAAAATTCGAATAGATTTGATAATAACATCACTTTGATGCGCTTTTTCTCTAGTTTAGGTATCATAGTAATTATAGAGCATTCCACATTACAAGATAAATATTAAGGCATAAAGACAAAAGCATTAAAATAAATACCATTAAATAAATTTCTTAGTTATCTGTGTTCGTTGCTCAAACATTTTATTTATAATTTTATTAATAATATTAATTTTTATTTTTTTCTTGCCTTTTCAGTTATAATTATTCTGGTTTGTTTCACTTCCAATAATCGAGATATACGACCTAAGTAGGTGACTGTTCTACAGTAAAATGTTTTAGAATAACAAGTTTGCCATCGGTCTTATGGTGTATAACGAAACTTAGCTTAGATCCACTCTTCCTTAAAAGATGCGTTGCCTAACTTCACTATTATGTTTATTGTTGAGTATTCAGGGAGTTTATTTGGTTTTAGGTTATCCATACTGTTATTAACATGTAGAAAATAAAAAAATTATCGATAGAAGAGCTCTGCCAGCAAATGGCTAGAATTCATACTAATAAAATATGCCTATGTAACATAACTCAAGGTCATATCCCTCAAAAGATATCTCTAAAATATCGCTTGTGATAATGTTTAACAAAGTCGGAGGTTTACATTTAGTGGCTAACATTTTTGACGTTTAATTTTACAAATATTAATTAATAGTAACGCTTGTGTATAAGATTATTTTACACAAATTATACTGGGTGCTATGAGGATTAGAAGAGATGAAGCACGATCTTATCTAGATTTGTAACGATATTTCTATTTATGACATACATATGTACTTGTAACTTAATACATACATTCGTAACACATTTATATACATATGAATATGTACGTAATAATATTTGTGTAAAAATTACACTTTTTCTCTATAATGCAGATTATATTGCTAAATATGGGCGAATGTCGGAAAATGCAGCTCGTTTCAAATTCTGGCAAATATTATCTGCCGTCGACTACTGCCACAAGAAGGGAATTGTTCATAGAGATCTGAAGGTGAGTGGTACACAGTTTTAAAAAATATATGAATAATTACAATATTTCTTTTATAGGCTGAGAACCTGCTACTGGATAATAATATGAATATAAAAATTGCCGATTTTGGATTTTCAAATCATTTTAAAATAGGCGAGCTTCTGGCAACTTGGTGTGGTTCACCGCCTTACGCTGCTCCTGAGGTTTTCGAGGGAAAGCAGTATACAGGGCCGGAAATAGATATTTGGGTAATCGAAATTAGTTTTATAATTCAAATTCAATGATTAATTAATATGAACTGAAGTTTCCGGTAGTTATTAAGAGTTGATTTTTAAAGGGTAGTCCTTTTGAAAGGTTAACTTTAAAAATGCAATAAAATTAACACGGTTTGAAATTATGCCAAATTTAATTTTTTGTTGTGAAGTACAATTGTTCCGGTTAGAAATGGAATATTATTTTATTCATATGGCTGCCGCGGCTGGCCTCACAGTACGCTATTCGTTCGGATCAGTCTTCGTGCACTTTTTCGAGTATACGTGACCTTCAAATACTCAATTCTCTATTTGGTCTGCATAACAACGCTCCATAGAAAAGAGTGCAACGGTGTCAAATCGCAGCCATCAAACAAAGCAATAAACTTTTGTATACCGAGTACTGTTGGTCCTTCTTTGCAACCAAATTTTGTACGACACTTTAGTGCAATTTCCGACCAATTGTCTTAGTTTTGAAAATAAATTGCTTAAGGGTAAATTGATTCAGTACGTTCAGTGGAGATAATATACTGACTTTTTTGAGAGAATAGAATGACATAAGTATTGCTAGATTCGAAATAATTGCTGGTTCAAATTTACACCGATAGATGGCCCATCCAATAAATGTTTGATCAAACTCGTTCTGTTTGTTTGCAGTCTCTTGGGGTTGTGCTGTATGTTTTGGTTTGTGGAGCACTGCCATTTGATGGTTCAACTCTGCAAAGTCTCAGAGACCGAGTACTCTCTGGACGCTTTCGTATACCATTCTTTATGTCATCAGGTAAGATTTAACTCATTAAAATCGTTTCAAATCTTTTTAACGATTGTCAATTTAAGAGTGTGAACATTTAATACGGCGTATGCTAGTACTGGAACCATCGAGACGTTATACCATTGAGCAAATTAAACGGCATCGTTGGATGTGTCCCGAGATTTTAGAACTATCAAATATTGCAAAATTTAATGTCAATATGGATGGCACAACAAACATCGATCCCAACGAAGATATTTTACGTATAATGTCCGAATTTGCGGGTATTCCACCGGACAAGACCAAAGCGAGTTTGAAGAAGAATAGCTATGACCATATAGCTGCTATATATCTGCTGTTACAAGACAGAGTTTATAACAAGAAAATGGCACAAGAAAAACATCACATAGGAGGTGGCTCAAATATTGGACTTAATACTACCACCAGCACTAGTACAATTGCATCCTCATCGATATCACTGCCAAGACATGCCGCTGGAAACAGTAAACAGCATTCTTTAGTCGGATCCACTCTTTCAACCTTCTCAAGGCCGTCGCCGGTTTCCCAGTATTCCTCAAAAATGGCATATAGACAAAGCGGCAAACAATCTGCTGCAGCAGATGTACCTAAACTGAAAGCAAATCATGTTTTACATGAGGATCAGGTTAGCAATAATCTTCATCTGATAAAGGAACACTATAGCCTTTTATCTAAATTAAGCCGACAGACTCTACTCAGCGACCGCTGTGGTCCTGCCTCAGGGACAGCATCTGCTGCTAACGAACACAAACTACAGTCTAAGATAATCGACAATCACCTGAGGTATCATTCAGAAAAAAATGGAGGTCGCATGTCGCGTCAAGATTTATGCAACAGTCACCGCCCAATAGGCTGTTCATCATACAATGTAGACAATAATAAACATTCCATTATGAATTTGAAAAGTCGAGACACTTTATCCTCGAACCAACGTTTAAATTGTGGTTTAACTTCGCGCTTGGTTGATGATCGTTCATTACGTGAGCGGATGCCCTGTGGCGTTACTCCATTTAATATTGAAGAAAGCATCCTAAAACAGAGTACAGAAGACTGTAGGCTTTTACTGCAAAAGGCCACTGCTATATCAGAAAGCAAGAACAATAAACATCAACAAAAATCGCAAATGACTGATGATAGACAGTTATCCGATACAAAACTCAATGATTCCAAACCCCTATCAAGCTCAACCAGTTTTGATTCATCTGCTGTTCTAGATCAAAGTCTCAGTTTCCGCTACAAAATGTCAGCGGAAGCAACAAAACTATTTCAAACCCTGCAAGAAAGTCCTTTGCCTATCGATGTAAGTACACCGAGTTGATGACCTCTTCAATTACTAGTATATTAAAAAAAGATTTAAATCTTTCAGGATTCAGGCCACAAAGAAAGTTCTAAAACTAAATCAAATGATACTCTCAATTTAAATGGTGAGCATCAAACGCACTCCTTAAACATGAATCAAAAGCAAAATAATTCTAAAAATCTCACTGGGTATGTCAAATTGTAAGACAGAGGATTTAGTAAACATTCTAGGTTCTCTTCTATCTGTTTTCAGAACAAATGACAACGAAAGATCCTCAGCGAAAACCTCATCGAAGAAGGTTTCTGCTCAGTGTAGTTCTAGCACGGACGAAGGTTGTGAAACTGACATGGGAGGCGCAAGTGATAACAAAGGTATTCTCTTTCTCATATATTTAAATGATGCTGCTTTATATCAAATCTCTCTACACAGATACTTCTCAGTCCTCAACTGACTTGAGAAATCAAAGAATACAATCTTATGCCAGTAGTAGCTCTTCGAGCGGAGTCATTGGTACTTACTCTAAAAGTTTAAGTCAAAATCTTAGTAGAGGTTCCTCAAAGAGTAATTGTTCAACATTTGAGAGCATCGATTTTAATTTAGTTACAAGTATTGATCTTGCTGGAAGTCTTCCTTCATGTGCGAGCAATTCTACTCTTGCAGCCTCGGTTTCTACGGCTAATGCTGCATGTGACGTGAGCGGTAGTGTCAATTCAGAGCATTCATCAGAACGTTCATTTTATAACAGCAACAACTCTTGCGTCTATATGCCACCAGTAACTAGTACATCATCAATGTTATCTACAAAGTCAACACCCTATACGGATAAAAGATCACCAATTCATTTTAGGTAACTTACTTAATATCTACTCATAAAATTTAGGAGGATTCATTAAATAAAATTAAAATATTTTCTATTTCATTTAATGTATACAAATTTTTATTTCGTGACCTTTTTGTTATTTACTTTGTTTCAACTTCGTTTTTACTCAATTTAAGATTACGTCTAATAACAGCCCTTTGGACGGTGCTAAAACATTTTAGCACTTGCTTTAATTATTTCAAATTTCGCCTAACAGTATTTACGTTAATGAAGGCTACATACCAACATCGAAAATGAAACTGAGTTTACATATTTAAACATTTGTGGGAGGAATGATGTTTTTACTTTAACAATGTTTGTTTTTTTTTTTAATGTTAACAATAATAATTTTTTAATTTAATTTAATTGTGTTTATTAAGACACATATTTTGCATCCATAGGATAATTTTGTGTACTACAATAAAAGCAGATTGTTGTGTAAAAAGCCTTCCTAAATTTTCTAATGAGCTATTGCCATACAATTCCTTTGCTTTAGGCCCTTACAAACTCATGCATTCTACAGTATCCCATTGCACACTCTCGTTAACTAAAAATCCGTTCTTAATTTTGCTAGGATCTTTAATGAGCATATTACCTTTTACATATTATTTAAAATTAAGTTTTTTAAATTGCATTAAAAAAATAATAATTCAAAACACAGTCACATACTTATTTTGCCTACTTTATTTCTGGTTTTTCATTCGCCCCCATCGTGAGTATTTTCTCTCGAAAATTTCAAAAATTTTTTAAGGGTAAATGGTATACAGAAGGTTTAAATAGGATAGACTGTTAGGAATACATGTAGAAACGACTTTTTAGATTAAAAAAAACTTAATACAACGAAATAACTTTTTTCGATGTTTTGAATAAGTCCGTATAATCTGCTGTTGCTTATTTAAAATGGGTGGTGCTTCAATTCTAAAGGCTTTTTATACTTTCAAACTTTAAATTTTATTTCACACAACTGCAGTCAGGGGGTCCAATTTGATGCTGATATTATTCTCTGTGAGCAGTCATGGGTCAGGGAGCTTTCTAGATATATTATTTAGAAGGCGATTGAAGTTTCTGAATTTTTAAAATGAATTTAAAACCAGATTATGCGATTTGTATTCAGGCACTTTAACCATTACACAATGTCATCTTATTAATTGCAAGTGTTCCTATAGTAAGTATCTGTAAATCTTACACTTACTCATATTTGACTTGTTACATAGTAATGGGAATTATCATTCTCTTAAATTACAGTGTTACAGATTCAAGTAAAGTATTATGAAAAAATAATAATCCATTAAGAAGTTGTGATCAAACTGAATAAATTCCATTCCATTGAATTGTATAGAACAATTTAAGAATTGAGTACAAACGGGATCCATGTTGGTTATTGATTGGCATCAGAGCATTCATGTAGGAAAGCAATAATATGAGAGACTATCATTGTGAGAGATAAAAGATTCACTTAAACATGCTTTAGATATACTCGTATAGTAATTTTTCTGAATAGTTTTTAATGCAATTATTATGTAAATCCAATAACAATAATATTTGATATTTTTGAAACTACTCAACAGGGAAGGACGTCGTGCCAGCGACGGACTAGTGGCACAAGGTATTGTGAGTGCAACGGGACCCCTTCACAACGGTTCCTCGTATGGTAGCTACCGCTATGACACGCATAAACGGAATGGATGGCTCGAGTTGCAACAGCTGCAGAGAGAGGCTCATACCCTTAAGTCAAAGTACAGATCAAATCTGCCTTTAGATGAATTCAATAATTGTCAATTTCAGCATAGTCAATTCTATACACTGTCTAACAGAATGCCTGTAGAATTTCATCAACCATATACTCCACATTTGGTGCGGGCTATAGAAAATATGGAAAATATGAGTGATAAAAATGGAACATTACATCCATCACTGTACCATTATCTTCGTTTGGATGCTTCCAATACTGCCTATGCTGGGAACATGACAAGAAATCACAATGAAAATCTGCAACTTTACAATAAAATGAATGCAACAACAATGCTGCCTATCCAAAAACCACCGTTACAGCAACAATTACTGCAACATAGATTATTACAACAGAAACGACAATTATTTCAAAAGCAATATGCCTTGGAATCACACCTTTTACGGCCACACCATATCCTAAGGGAGCATGGCTACAAACTGAATGCACACGTTATGCCTATAACACCTGCATCCATGCCACCTCCTTCACAACCTTTACCACACGCTGATGAGCTTATGGAACTGCATATGCTAGAACGTTGTGGTAAGCTTCATCATAATTCAGTAGCTCCTTTAACACCATACTCCAACGGTCATCAGTCATCCACTAACAATCATTACATGAAAACTACTTACATTAAACAACAGTCTGCGGATGTCGCAGTTGCATCAATGTCACGCAGCAAAAGTCCAAGTATGACCAGACAAGCTTCGGAATCTTGGAACTCTTTGGGTGAGACACCTATTCTTCGCAAGAAAATATCACCTGTCAAAATGGAGAATGAAACTAATCGTTTGTCTGCTTCTACGCCCACATCTCTATTACCATCGCATGCATACCATGTAATTGTTAATCCATCATGTCTTGTATTTCGAAATTATTAATTGGTCAATTCTACGTCTCTCTTTTTTTCTTTTTCATGCAGCCAACATCTTCATCATCATTATTTCCGCTGCCATTACCATTAACACACATATCAACTCCAGCACCGCCATCATCACAAATGCAACCAACATCATCACTCACACTCTCATCTCCACCTGCCACGCCATCAACATCGTCAGCACCAAACACCTCGTCATTATTACTGCCAGCAAAACAATCATCCTCCACTTCATCATCGGCATCATCGTCTTCATCGTCATCGTGCACTACAGCTGCAAATCTATATACATCGAATTGGCAGACTGTCATCAAACCGCTCAGCGAAAGTCCAATATTAGAAATAGCCGAGCACATGGAATCTGTTTAAGAGCACTTATTTTCCACCATAAACATTTTCTCTCTAACCTCTTTGCACTTTTTTTTTTTATTATTTTTATCTAAAAAATCGCCAACCATTTTACACCATTTAAGTTTAAGCGATCAGAATTTTATATTTAATATATATTACCCCTCATATCTCTTTAGGTATTCACTAAAAATTTACTGAAAATAATATAAATCAATAAAATCAATTACATATTTCATCTTAAGCCTCAATTTGCTTCCAACATTCCTACACAAGCAATATTTCTACATAAATCAAGTCCAATCCTACATATTTACGCAAATAATATACCATTTAGTAATCCTTCCACATGCATTCCAAATATGGACAAACATTTAACAAACTTAACATCTGATCTATGTATCTCTATAATAATATGTCTACATTGCCCACAATAGGTCTATTCTAAAAGGAGTTCAATTAAAAATTTTCTTCAATCCATCCATAGTATATGCATATAAATGTAAAGAAGTGTTATTTGGCATATTTCTTGCATTGTTTAGTTTCTGAAATAAAACGAACAACAAAAAATGTAAATCAATATATCAATCTAAAACAATGTAGTGCAATGCAAATATAATATGTATTGGATGCGATATAAACTAAATAAATATACAACATGTTCGTCGTAACCAAATGAGTAGTGTGTTGGCTTACTGGGCGGGAGCTCAGATATTTTGAAAAAAAATTATGATAAAATTAAAAACGTTTCTTTCGGGTAAACTAATTGCTTCACAAATATAAAGTATAAAACATTATTAAAAATATTTCGAATATTGTAGAGTGTTTAATATAAAACTGAACAAAATGGGCAATGTAAATATATTTAGTCATAATATTAACTTGATTAAAAGATACCGTTAACAGTACATTATGTATGTATAACATACACTATATACACTCATATACTCTCGTAATATAATGTAATGTGATACCAACACCATATATATCACCATGTATATCATAATACAACGCAACACATTTAATTTTCATATTAGCAACATGCAATCTGAACAGGCCAAATTATTAAAATTTCAATATTTACCGAATTTTACAAAAAAAAAAAAAAAAGTAATCTAGTTGAAGTAAAATATTGATTAATGCTATTTAAACGCAACAGCACGCATTATAATTTCATTTTAGAACTTTATTGATATTGGTCATTTCAAAGCTATTCATATACCGATCGATCTACCATACACATTGTGCAATATTAACCAAATGGGTTAATATTAAAAGTTAACCCACCGCAGCCATTAAAGAAAGTTTAAAGTTTAAAATAACACTCACAATTATAAATATTGGTTATTAAATATTTTTCGACTTCGGAAAAGATCTCTTCTAAATCTATTTCCGGTTCCTGTCAATAAAACGATTACTGTATCCTTTTATTTTTAATTATTATGATGTTATCATCATGTGGATCGCATAATATAGTTTTTGAAATTAAATTTCTACAATACGTAAAAACCGAAGTCCATTTGAGAGATAATCTTTAATATAATCATAGTTCCCATGTAATAATAATTATTACCTATATACAATACATATACATACATACATTCGTTCTTATAATATTCATACACAAATACATTAATGCATACATATGTATATCGACATCAAATAATAAGTAATAACAATAATAATGCAATTACATACATACAAAAATTTATTAAAATTAATTAAAATTTATAAAATTAATAACAAACTGAATAAAGGATTTTTTATTTTGACTTTTGAGAACATAGTCTAGTGTTAATTATATAATAATTATAATAACGATGATGATAATAACAATTACATTTCTCCCTAGTTGTGTTACTAAATTTTAGCTAAATTCGATTAGAAACAAAAAAAAAAATAATTAAAAAAATTTAGGGAAAAGGAAAAGTAAGACGAATACAATAATCTTATTATATTAAATATTTAAAATATAGAAAAAAAAGTAAATAACGAAGAAAAAAAAATTATTATGAAATATAATTGATAAAGAAACAGAAATCAATTATTAAAATGCATTTATACAATTTAAAATAATAGTAATTAATTTAAATAAAAAGATACAAAATATTATATAATAAACATGGATTGTTCTTAAATAATGAAAAACTAAAAGTCTTGAGGCCATATTACAACTTGCTGTTAACTAAGGGAAGGATTTTAACGGGCAGATAAATTGTTTCTTTCTTATTTCATTCTGGACAATAAGGCAAAAGTGAGCGTTAAGCTAAAGGGAGAATAACCCTACCTTTAACTCTTAAAGTTCACTTTATGTTTGAACTTGCCATATTATATATTATTTTCAATATGGCATTTTCAAATTTAAACAGAATGAGCAACTACAACAAAAAAGCTCGTCGTTGCCACTGCGTAAAAAAAAACTTATTTAATTGAGCAATGTTATCGACATTGCTCCGGCACTGCCATATTTTTAAAAAGTTAACTTTATTTTATCATTAGGTTGTAATAAAGAAAGAAGATAAATGTGAATTTAAAGTTTACTTTAAACTTTAACGGCAAGTTGTATAATGGCCCTTAAAGTAATTATTTTTAACTTATTTCACTGGAATCATATTTTTGAAAACTTGAAAATGATTTGAAAAGCTTTTGTTTTTGTACAATTTTTTTTGTTATGATAGTATAAACATGCTTGTGACAGGTTGCAACAAAATAAACAAAAGGAAATTTGTAATTTGTTTTGTATGTCACACTGTACAAATAATTGTTCACATAGAAGAGACAGAAAGCAATAAAATTTCTAGAGAAGTCATTATTGTCCCAATTTGTTGTTTAATAGCTATTCTGAAAAAATTTACATATCTATGTACAATATAAACGAGATATTCCAGAGTAATATTTGATATGCCTGACTCTACTCTAATCTGCTGCCTGATGGCAGACTAATAAATACAGTAACAACTTTCAAATCCGAATAACGATTATGAAATTATTCTGACAACCATATAAATGTTTACATACATTATTCACTTATTAATAAATAAACAATTACATTTAAAGTGAACAAAAACATACATATGTACATAATACATTAATGGTATACACATATAGGAATGAATATTGAATTCTAGATTCTTTGAAAAGCCTCAGAAATGTAGAAGGCTTTATATTATGGCAAAGTCAGTTACCGAAGTTTTTGAGAATAAAAACATTTTGAGTTCTGAATTGATTCTAAATTTTATTTCAAATATCTGCGGCTTATATATTATTCTTATTCTATGTTTCTTATAATAATCTTAAACTATTTCCTCTTCTAATTCTATGTTTTCTGTTTTTCCTTTTCTCCTAATCTATTAATTGTTAATAGTTTAGTGACCTACAATTATATCAATAGTAACATCAAATTCATTTGGAATGCATTTCTAGTGACCAATATTAATCAACACAAGTCACTTGAAATTGCATACTCTGCATATTACGATTTTATTTTTGTGAAGTCACTTTTTAATATTACTCTAAATTATGTTTATATTTATTTTTGTTTATTTATGTTTTAATTCTACATATGGGTGAATACAGCATACATGAATAAATTATAATGTATCTGAAATTGAAGATGTTCGTACAACAAATTGTAAAGAAAATCGATATTCATTTATCAAAAAGGGATTATATTTTGTGTGATCTCGTTACTGATGATATCTCGCACAAGCGCTGAAATAATAAAATAATAAAATAATGAAATAATAAAAATATATTGAAATACATACAATAGTACTTTTCTATGTTTTATAAAGAAAACATGAAATAGTTTTTACAAAAAAAAAAAAAAAAAGAAATGTAATGATTAACAAATGTTAATATTATTTAACAATTGATTAAAGTCGTCGTTGTCTAGTAGGCATATTATTATTATTGGTATATTAGATGTAAGGCCACGGTTCAAACCACAGGTCACAGACATCTCAAGCAATACAAAATATAAACAAAAAATATTTCTTCGGTGACGTCCCTCTGTACAGATTTCTGGCAAAAGATCTGAAAGTAAATTAAATTATCAATAAAAAGCTTCCCAAAAATTTGTCATTGGAAGTCGATATTAAAATGTTCCGCCAGTTATGAATGAAATTATTACATACATCATAAGTGGTGTGAGAAACTAGGTCGTAATCCTGACTGAACGGTTGTAATGACCAATTAAGTAAGTAAGTAAGTACACCGGAATATGGAATTGGAATATTTAGCTTCATTTCAGCAAGAGTAGCATCAATGTTGTTTTTTTAAATTAATTATCTCTCCAAATGTATACAAAAGTTCTTAACCTCGTTGAGATAATAATTGATTATACAATTTTAGAAAGATTTCGTTTAGCATTGTTCCAAGGTTTGCTAATGTAAAATGATATACATTTAACTCATATTCGTGAAAAATACCGAATCTTATCGTAATCCTATCAAGGTATCGGAATGACTCAACTCCGTTACGAGGTTTTCTAGTGTACTCTGCAAGTAAACGAACATATATTTGTACTTTTTTATTTACATACATACTTTAAATGAGCTTCATTGTATCTAATGTGCGTCGTTTTTATACTGGCTTTGTCACCATCAGCAAATTTTCCATTTATTTCGTCCATGATCTTTTTCGCAAATTATTAACGAACGTTGTTAACTTGTCATCGATTTATCACTGATTAAAATTTGTTTATTGTTTAAAGGATGTTTAGTCTGGGCACTATCCATTAAATTTGTTCCCTGATTTCATTAATATTATAGTGATTAATTAACCAGAGAGAGATGAATTTGTAACACCAAAACTATCGGATCAAAAAAGAATGATCATCTAATGACATCCATATTACCATTGATATTACACAACAATTTATAACCAAACTTTCTTCACAGTCGAATATTTAATATTTATTTATAAAGGATATCAAATCAAAAAGAAGTTGGTCAGCGCAAGGGCTGCACAATAAAAGCACGATTACCCCACGCCGGAAAACCAGTCAGAAAGTTTGATAAACGAAGCTATATCCTTGATGTCAACAGATGATAGTTCCGTTAAGCTGACAAGAAATGGAGAGCCAAAGAAAATGGATAACAGTCTCCTCTTCCTCAGCGGATCTTCACCCACGGCAGAAGTCGTTGAATGGGAGCCGCATCTTTTTGGGAATGTCTACCTATAATGACATGACCAAGTCCAAGTAATTGGTTGGTACGCCTTCTATACATCAGGGGCCAAGTGAGCCTAGCGGTGGAACAGGACACCTCATTGACCCAGGATAGGTTGGCGTCTCGAAAAAAGCTTCCGCCAATGCGCCAGCTCTGGCGAACTCGTCGGCCCTACAGTTTCCCGGAATATTACTGTGTCCAGGGGACCCAGACCAGTGGAACACTATAGCGCTCAGAAAGAAAGGTTGAGACATCGGCGACATTCTCTAACGATCCTAGAGTTATTCGCAACACTAGGCAGAGACCTTATGGTGGCCTAACTGTCGGAGAAGACCGAGACGTGAGAAAAGGAGCACCGTTGACGAGAATCCATTGAGTGGACCGGTAAATGGCCATCATCTCTGCTTGAAACACACTACAGTAGTCCGGTAGTCGGAGAGAAATATTTAGGTCAAGTTTCGCGGAGTATACTCCGCTATCAACCCCATTATCGAATTTTTGCGCCATCGGTGTATACGCCCAGGAGTTCCGGGGGGACGAACACGTCAGGGTCGCAGTCATCCCTATTACGCAGGGAGATAATCGATGTTCAATGGGACCACCGGATCAACCTCCAAAATAGAGGAGTGACCAGAAGGTACAATATGCCAGCGAGACGTGGCATTTAGTCTTGTCACACCAAGCTTGGCTGCCTGCAGGGCGAGAAGCACAATAGAAAGCCAGTTAAGCATTGCGAACAATGCCTGTTATTTAAATGGCCGCAGATCTTCTGACACTATCAGGAAGTCTAACGTAGTGAAGACTCTATCTGGCTCCAACCGCGCTACTTCAGCAGTAAGCAGCACAGCTTTACGTGCCCTTGCAGCCATAATCGCCCCCCAGTTGAGTTTGGGATCGAGGATCAGGTCCAGATATTTAACCTCGGGACTCAACCTGAGTCAGGTCCCGCATATGCTAGGAAGGGTGAAGATCGGAATCTTATATCTCCTAGTGAATAGAATCGTATCGGTCTTGGAAGGGTTAATTGACAAACCAAAATCCCCACATCAGTCCAGTACGATTGACAGCGCCAAGTTCAATTTATCCGACAACGTCTGCGGACATATTCCCGTTAGCGTAAGCTACGGCGTCAATACCAGAGGATTCCAGCCCCCTCAAAAGTGAGTTGATTGCAAGATTCCAGGGAAGTGGAAATAGAAAACCGCCTTGCGGAGTACCTCTACCATTCTCTGACAGTGTGTGGCCCCCACTGTGGATATTTCCTCGACTTAAGTAGAAGCTCTATAAACCTGACCAGATCCTGCCCAGGTTGAGAAAACTAAGGGCCTTAACTATAGAGTTTGTGTCGACGTTATGGATACGGTCGCTGAACCTGTGGAGGAGAAGAGCGTTAATACTGGTCTTAACCACGACGACACAAACCCTAGACTAACCTGCGTTCTGGATATACGCAATGCGAAATCCGTTCGTGCTTATCCGTTCGTGTACGCTAGACGAAGAATCAGAGCGGAGGCAATTTTGGAGTGTTGGAGGTTAATTTGGATGACTCAGCGTCGGGCAGAGAATCAACCATTGTCCCATCAGCGTCCTCTTCGTCCGATAACGGAGAGGTTGCGCCCGCGACAATATCGATGCCGTCGAAGAATTCTCCAATCAGCTCAGAAATTTATTTCTTGCTGGTCGAGGAGCGGCGAGAAGAGCGATGCACACAATTCCCTTTCGATGTCATCGACGGTAGGGTTTGGATCGAGGGGTTCCGGAATGGGGTCAGATTGGGCGGGATTGCTTGGAGAGGGATGCGAAGGGACGGAATCTAAAGGCACGAGTTCTGATGGAGAATGTACGGAAACGCGAGAGTCCGACTTGTAAACCCTTAGCTCATTTGAGCTAAAGCCATAGTTTATCACAGCCACGCAGGCGTTGATAAGCGGAAATGACTCCTCATTTAGGATAATCACCGCCTCGCGGTAGTCACCCCAACGGTCAGCAACTTTTGCCACCTTCCAGTTGTGGGTAGGGAGGTGATTGTTGCTGGCCTTGGGGATCCTCAGTATGGCCCCCGGGTCAGATGGTCTAGACGGGATTCTCGCTTTGGAATCTGGCCAGGATGGACGGCAGCAAACTTAGCATCCGGGCAGACTTCACCAATCATGCTGATAGCAGTCTTGTAGAGCTCCATAGAACGGAGGTTATAGCAGGCTACCATGCCTGATAATCATTTCAAAATTAAATGCCTTATTCGATTACATAAAATTACGGCTGACATATTTAATAAGCCGAATAAAGTTTGCTAGATCTTACCGGGGTATGCAGATTATTGAACAACGATATAAACTTTCTGTCACAACAACAGTTTTTTATATATACAAGTCTTTGGAATTCCCTACCAAATTACATTAAAAATTTAGCCAATGCAAATGCTCCCAAAAAGGAGTTTTTTAAATAATTTTTATAATAAAAATTTTACGTGATTAGTTTTCTTTTTATTTTATTTTTTAAATTTTTAATTTTCAAAGTTTAACGGAATAATCACGAATTTTGTATTTTTATAATACAAGTTTATAATTATCGAGCTGGTGTTTTTAAATCACAGTGTAATATTTTCAATACCATGGTATGCAATTGTTTGGGACAGTATAACGGCTCAAATAACTTCTGTAATCTAGAAAAATGCACATTTCTTGATTCATCACATCTAAAATTTCTGTTACCTTCTTGGTTGCAAAAAAATGATGATGAGAAATAACAAACAGATTATATTTAATATTTAAAAACAAACTTTACTTCGAATTCATGTATAGACTATCCTCAGCCAGTCTACATTTCTGGATAATGCAATAGGATACGTTTACATATTTACATATTTGCCTTTGTATTGTATTTACTACATTTCTAAAGTGTGCATATTCTTCGTGTTTTATGGAAGCATAGAATACATAGGAATGAATGATTCTCGGTTATAAAATTACGAACGCTTTATATATATAGACATGACCAATGTTCCATGAATTAATCTTATTTTTTTATTTCTTATTTCCGATGCGAAATATATCCCACTGTTTGGATAACTGTTGACGCTGAACGTCAACTGCATCAAATAGAATATTGGGTAATTATTTAGTTTATTTATTTGTTTATACAATTTCTTCCTTATATTTCGCCTAATTGGCAAAGAAAAATAACGGAGTATGATGTTATCTTATTTTCTTAAGAGAGATAACCTATACCCCTTATTTAGGAAAAAATTCAAACATCCTAAAACAAGCTCTTTCGTATGATTTCATCATCACTGTGGTAAATCGAAAATTCGAACATACGCCTTAGGTATTCAATGTTTAAGTAAAGATTTTAAGAATACTGCTTCACAATATCTCTCACCATTGTGACAAAAGTCGTTTAAAAAAGGTGGATCGTACTCTCATCAAATTTAAGTAACGATCAGAGTTAATTTTTTTTACTGTTAATCAGGAATAAGTAGATTTCTTTGAATAGGTACATGATAACTTATTTAAAAGATAATCTAGTGGATACTGCCCTAAGCTATTAGACTATTGATCGAGACAGTCCATATTAAAATACGTGACGCCGATTATGGAGAACCCGATAAATATTAAATACTTTCTGATAAGTGCTTCAAAACAGCAAAAAAAAATAGAAAATGACGAACGTAATAAAATAATAATAATATAATAAAAAGTGAGAAGATTTTATAAAAATAAAAATTCACATTAAAACTACAGTTTACAGGACTACAATTAAACGGTCGACTTAGTTAGGATTGCGACCACTTGTGTTGTGTATGTATGTAACAGATTTTCATGGCTAATTTAATTTACTTTCAGAATTTTTTTTTTTAGATTTCGTTTTGTTCGAGAATTTATTTATGTATGTATTAATTAAAATACATTTACAAATTATATCTAATTATTATGGCCTGAGCAACGTAGATTAACAGATCATAGTCACTGGTGGGGAACCTTCATGCTAATAGCCTAGCACAGTGCCCACTAAACTAAATTCAATATATTAATCTGCGTTAGGAATATATTTGTTTGTGAAACGGCTGTATTTTTGCACTTTTAAAGAGCTTTTAAGACTATCTACAGAAAAGTATTCATTTACAAATTATATAGTATATGTATAGGTATATGCAAGGCAACAAGTTCAACAGGGTCGTATGTAAGAAATAGAAAGAAAATTACTAGTCAAAGGAATAACATCTGATCTAATTTATTATGTTAATTAATGATAAATGTGATGTTTGTTTAGTATTATGTACACGGAAGGAACCACAGGTGAAGAATGTAAGGATAATATCGTTAATATAATTCGCAAAGACGCCAAGGCCACTCTTTTCCAAAATTAAGATTTAAATGCAGAAAGGTCAACACTATACAAATACATATTTTACGACAACAAAAAATGTCATTATGTAATTTAAAGTTGTTGTAATTTTGTGGTTTGCAAAACTCCTCGAATATTAATTTGTTCAATAGAATTTCACTTTCCCTTACATCTTTCTATAACATTTGAAGCAAAAATCTTTCTCTATTTTCTCCGAAAAAAGCCTAGCAGGAAATTTATCTCAAGAAACTTATAACCTTCACCAAGAAAGGAAAGAAGAAGTTAGGCGCGAAAAGATCAAAGACAGTGACAATGAAACACAAGTCTACACTGTCGACCTTCGGACTGTATAAATTACCCCAAAATCGGAAGTAAAGAGCCTATAATACCGTACGAAAATTTAGATCCATAATTTGGAGAGAAGTGGAAGGCGGTCTGAGTTCCGAAGATTTCGCAAGTATCTGGGTTTGTTTTATTGAAAAAAAGTTATTTGTGGAAACGATAATCCAGAAAATTTTATAGCGATGATTGTACGTATCAAAATAAAAATTGTGGCTATCAAACATGACATTGATATTTTTGAAATTGACCATAAACAAATGGAGGCAGATAGCGTTCGTGGAATGAAAGAGCTATGAAAAAGAAAGTAATTAACGTACCTTTAGAATACATAGTTTTTTGTAAAAATGCTCGAAAAAAAACCCTAGACCCTATGTTATTATGTATTTTGATCATAAATTTTTCAAAAGATTTGATAACGTTCAATTTCTTAAGAGTATCAAACTTGGGCGTAATAAAGGTGATAGTAAAATTACAGATATTAGGGCTTTAAAGTACACCCCAAGCAAAGAAATATATTTTAAAATTCGTTTTTCTGATGTATGCAAAATATTACCGCAGAAAATTGATGATAAAATTCATCCTATATATATAGATTATATATAGATTTTTGATCTAGGTCATTTAAAGAAAGCTATTCGGTAAAAATAATTACGTTTAAAAAGTTTAAAAATTTAAATACAGAAAAGCTAGAATGTTTTTTGTGTCTCCTATAAAATTTAAAAAAAGGGACTTAACACATTTGCGAATTAGACTAACAATATGATTGATTAGTAGTATGAATAATATTATAATTATTAATCACATGGCAGAAAATGAATGAATTGAAATTTAATGAAAAAAGAACAAATATTCTGAAAATAAATTTGAATAGTAAAACAAAATTCAAAATTAATGGATAAGCTATAGAATATAAAAGCTATAGAATATAAAGTATACCACAACATAATACATAATTGGTTATTATCAGGATTACGACCCAGTTTCTTACACCACTTATGTTGTGCGTGTTACTTATATACATGAGTGGCGGGAACTATACTTTAAAGTCGACTCCGAACGACAAATTTTTGAGAAACTTTTAATGGCAATTTTTATTTACTCTCAAAGTTTTTGCCAGAAATCTGACGGGTTACTCTTTATTGCGATGCGAAAAGAAAATGGTACGTAATCGAACAATTGGTACTCTTTATTGCTTTTTCGTATTTTCCTTATGCATCTAATTTTTCCCTTGTGCAAACCTGGTCTCACCGCACACCATAATACAAAAGCGCATGTCAAAATTTTTCGTTAAGCTCAAATGACTTGCGCTAACAATAAATATTTTATATTATTAGCCAAAAAAGTTGCGGACACAGCAAGGCTAGTTTGAAATCTTAATTGAGTTCATGGTGCAACACAGCGATTTGGCCAAGGGACAGTTGCAGTGGATAAACGCCAAACATCGCGCCAACAATTTGTGGATAAAACTGGTATACGACCTTCTAGTGGACCTCCTGTATGAGATGTAACTGGTTAGAAAAAAGTAAGATATTATATTTTCTATATAATGTAAAACTAACATAGTAAAATATGTACATATGTGTTTACATATAGGTTTAGTCAGACCTAAAACCTACATGAAAGTTATGATACGCAAAGACAAGATGGGTATTTCCAGCACAGGTGGTGGTGTCTCACAATATTGCCCGCCTTCCTCTATGGAGGAACAGATAATAATCTTCTTCATATGGAAGAAGCCGTCAATAGGCTGACAAACTGTAACTTGATTTAGCACAAATGACAATGCAATTCATGATGTTTCAGCAAATAAAAAGCCTGCAGAAGAAGTTTTGTTGTCTTCGCAAAATGAAAATAATTAAATGATAGTTTTCAGACAACCAAACCTACACGGCTGTTTCACCAAAACGACCGTGACAATCGACTAAAAACACAAGTAGAAAACCAAAAAATTTTCCACATGCAATCCACCAAACTATTGGACGATGTTCAGAATATATTACGATACACTAGAAAAATTTTGGATTAAAAAAAAGTAGCATTTTGAAAAAAAAAGTTTGAATTTTGAAAAAGAATATAAAAGCTCCAAAAACAAAAACAAAAAAAGATGCAATAGAAACGTTGCAATTAAAAAAAATTTTAGAGCTTGAAATAGGAAAAACCTAGAGAAATTTTGCTGTATGTTATACAGCGGCTCACAGCTTATTTCGTGCACTTGCAAAATATAACTTTGAACGCTTACAGCAAAAAAGCTAAGCATAAAATAAAAAATAAAAATGCACATTTTTTATAAAAACATTTTTTTTATTTAAATTAAAATATTGTGTTTATGTTTTTAAATATTTATAGAAGTAAAATAAAGAAAACTAAAAATACATAAAAAATTAGTGTCACAGCTTATTTCCTGCACTGCCAGCAGTCTTAGAAAAAACTTATTTGAGTAATGGTTTAATATTTGGTATGGCCTCCTTTCTGCTTTATGACATCCTTAAGACGATTTTCCATCGAAGCAACAAGTTTTCTAGTCGTTTCGTTTGTTCCACTCTTCCAACAAAGCAGACTTCAAGTCATTGTTATTACTAATCTGCCTTTTGCGTATCGCCAAATCCAAAATTGCCCACAAATTTTCAATCACATTTAAGTCGGGTGATTGAGAGGAGGATTTATTACGTGTAGGCAATTCCATATCAACCAGTTTTATACAATATTTATGTTTCGGGTCAATGTCCTGGCAGTACCGGAAACGATCGCGTATACCCAAGGCATCGACACTTTGTAGTAAATTATCTTTTAATATGTTTAAATACATATCTTTGTTCATTGTTCCTTCAATAAAAACAATGTTGCCAACTCCAGAGGCAGCCATACAAGCCCAAACCATCACACTGCCACCACCGTGTTTGACAGTTGGTTTTAAGTGCTTATTTTGGAGCTCAGTATTGGCTTTGCGCCATACTAATTTATTCCATCTGAGCCAAAAATATTAAATTTTGACTCATCAGACTTTTGTTATCAGATATATCTCTAAAACCTCAAACAAATTTTGTTTTAATATCATTGTTAGTTTTAATTCTATAAAGATAAAATGTTTTGTTTTTCATCTGCACGAAATAAGCTGTGAGCCATTGTATGTATTTAAGTTCTGTTAATTTTCAGAATTAAGTATAAAGTTGATTTTTTAATAATAGTTTAGTTTAAAACTTTTCAAGACCTATAATAATATAGTATGTTTTTTTTATTTAAAGTACAATGAACTGTTTTTTTTTTGTTTTGTTTTTATAAAAAGTTATTTAAATAAATATAATTTGTTTAAAATGTTTCTGTTTACAAGTTTTGACATTCCGTTTCGTTATTCTTCGCTATTGTGAATTTTGTGGTGCCAGTGTTGTTTCTTTTTCAACTAATTTTGCGAAAACTTTTCCGTAAAGGATATGTAATACCAAATTGTACTTTGAACGCACTTAACTTACGCATCGAACTTATTTTCGCAACGCAATAGAGAGTAACCACCTGCTGAGAGGAAGTCGCCTAAGAAATATTTTTCATATTTCGTTTAGTTTCGTTTAGCTGTGATTTGAACTCTGGTCTCATGTCTAATGAGCGAACACACTACCTACTAGATATAAAATATCTTGGATTCATAATAGAAAATAATTAGTTTTCTTTTCAAAAATACTTTACAATACGATAAAAAAAAAGCCTATCCTATGAATCGGAGCAACAATACTATATACATACATGATGAATTGGTCCAAGAAGAAACAATGAGGACTACTAATATACAACAGAGGCACACTTAATTGAGTAAATAGTGAACATAGATTTGAATGCACAATTTTTTCTTAAAATCAATCAAAAGGTTAAGCGTCTAACCGAGGGTTATAAACCCGGAACATCCTCCTGCAAGGATGAGAATGGAAACTTGGTTACAGATCCGCAGGGGGTGCTGAGGGGGTGCTATGCTCCAAGGTGATGACGACACCAATACCGCCTTTAGAGTTGATGTTCCGTACCCGATCGTCGATGACGGCGTGGATATTCCGCCGCCAAGAAAAGGTCAAAGTCACGATTATGCGACTTAAAAACAATAAAGCGGCAGGTCCTAATGGCCTCCCCGCTTAATTGTTTAATACCGATTGTAATGAGTTGTAGGATGCATGCACCAGCTTATTTACAAAATATCGCTAGAGGAAAGTCTGTCCTATCCTGAAAAAGCGCCAACTACAGGGGTACCATCGACCAGATCTTCACACTACGCCAAATCCTGGAATAGACCCACGAAAAACAAGTTGACACACACCAACTTTTTGTCGACTATAAGGCAGCCTTCGATAGCCCCATAAGGGATCGTGTTTTTACCGCAATGTCTGAGCTCGGTATACCTGCGGAGCTGATAAGGCTATGCAGAATGACGTTGAGAAATTTCTGCAGCTCCGTCAAGGTAGGAATGGACCTCTTCGAACCTTTTGATACCGTGCGAGGTTTCAGACAAGGCGATCCCTTATCATGCGACCTCTTCCACTTCATCATGGAGAGTGTTTTGCGAAAGGCGGGAGTGCATCGCAATGGCACTATCTTTCATAAAAGTGTCCAGTTGCTTGCGTACTCTGACGACATTGACATCATAGGGCGTACCAAGCGAGATGTTACTGCTGGAAGGAAGGAAGTCTACGGTGATGGGTCTGGAAGTAAATGAGGGCCAAAACAAAGTATATTTTATCGACAAGTAGAGAAGTGCGGCGTACTGATTCTAAGATTACGGCCGATAAATATACTTTCGATTTGCTACTATGGTTTCGATAGGCAATCCCGTGCGACGAAATTAATACTGTACTCTCATCCTACCCGTGCTTTTTTATGGCGCAGAAACATGGAGCCTATTAAGCACTGATGCAGCAGCCTTGAGAGTATTCGAGAGAAAAGTACTACGTAAGATCTTCGGTCCAGTGCGAGTTGGCGAAGATTTCCGCATCCGATACAACAGTGAGCTGTATGAGTTCTTCAACGACATAGACGTTGAGCATCGTATTAATATCCAGCGGTTGCGCTGGCTCGGCCATGTCGTTCGAATGGAGAGGATGCTCTGGCGAGACGGGTACTAGATGGGGGGATCTGCGGAAGTCAGCGAAGAGGACGACCTTGTATCCGTTGGAAGGATCAAATCGAGGAAGCCCTGTCATCGATTGGTGTGACCAACTGGCGAGGGCGCGTAAGAAGCAGAGGCGCCTGGAAAGATGTGTTGCGGCAGGCCGAAATCCGTTAATCAGGTTGTTATCAATTAAGTAAGTAAGTAAGGTGAAATACAGCCATATTAACTAAGAAATTGGGAAAACTTTATTGTAAGGAAAGCAGATTCAACAGCAATGCAAAAATTCTTATTTTATGATAGGCTTCAAGTATTTAACCCCATTAGGATGACATTAAAACAGAAGAAAATTATAATATATTTGTGAGTAAAGATTTGATAAAAAATTTTGTTTCTTATATGTTAATTTGTGACATTAAAGTTGAATAAGAATTTTTAAATTGCTATTAATACTAACAGTAAAATAAATAAAATAAATGCAAGACTAGAAAAGAAAGACGGTCTGAGGTACAAATAGTAACAACGGATGATATTTATGATAAGTGATAAAATTTGTGGAGGCAGGTTTAACACAACCATCCCAAATATAAATCTGCAAATATAAATAAGTAACCTATGTATGCTGTTAACAAAAATTTGAAACTAAAGAATATCCAAATAAATAAATAATAGAAAAACTTAAGAAAGTTATATACCATAAGCATATTTGTTGCAATAAGAAAATTTTATTGCTTTTGAAATAAGTATATTGTTTAATATCTTATTAAAATGTAAATTAGTGTATTGTTAAGAGTTATAGGCCAACCAGAAAATACTGAACTACTCTGACTACTTCAGTAAAATTGAAATATTTAATTTTTTATTTAATATTTAATATTTTAAAATATTTAATGGAAGCAATGACAAGCAGAATTGGTAGAGTCTAAACCGAGGACATTATATGCATGACGCTAGGCTTGACTCATTATTTCTGCTGCAGAATTACAAAGTAAACCTTCTAGTTTTCAATTATTTTTTCCACATCTAGGAAATACGGTGATATATAGGAATAGAAAAAGGAAATATGCCTGGAAAAACTAAGGTATGCAAGATGCTGATGGTGCTACCCCGCATTCTTTTTTTCATCTTTAATTAACTTTTACGCATGTGAAAACTTTAAACCGGACCATCGGCTTAGCTTAAGAAACACAGCTCTATTAAACAAATTCAGAGAATGTGCAAATCATATGAAGGGCATACTCTACATCTGAAAAACGCCTAGCACTCATTAAATTACCATCTTTAAAAAGCCGTCGTATAATGCTAAATGCTGTCTTCCTCCTGAAGCTGATTAATTGTGTTATCAATTGTCAATTTCTTCTGGAAAAACTTTACATAAGAGTACCTGTTCGTCCAACAAGATATTTTAGTTTCATAAATATAAAATATTACGCAACTAACTATGCGAACTTCGATCCATTTCGTAGAATCTGTAATGGTTTTAATAATCTCTACATTCATATAGATTTTAACAAAAGTTTTGAATCCATTAAAAAAGATATAATTGTACAATTAAACTCACTTAATTAATAATCTTCATTATTTGTTTTTCTTTTCTTGAAAATGTTTTTTGTTGTTGAAATTGTTGTAATGATATGAATTGTAATAGTCTGTAAGGATTTTCCATAGACTTGAAATAAATAAAAAATAAAAATACTACACATCACTAGATCACTATTTTCATGCATAAGGTACGAAGAGCTGGTACGTAGAACTAAATTTTCCTAGTTATATCGATAAGCTATTGGAGAGTCATATTATCGAATTTAGGAGTTCATTAAGGCGACTATTCGAAAGTTTTTATTTGTATATAATATAATCTACTCAAGTGGCATTGAGCAGTGATACTTACACTTCCTTTTTTTATGATAACAGTTTCGTGTCGAACCTAAAGGAATACATTTTTAAGCTAGTAAAGTGGTTCAATCTAAAAGTAATGAACAAAAATAGACACACATTGCGAATACAATATCTTTACAGTAAACTTGATGAATTACTGTCTTGGCAATTTAACGTTGAAACTTTTTAAACTTAACTTTTGTTAATGGGTTAAGCCGAAGTTGCTTTAAAAACTTCTGGTCAATTCGCCTCTAAGGAGATGAATATAAAAAACACGCTAAAACAAAATAATATCACATATTATTGTGTCTAAACCCGTGCTGTATTAAAAATACATACATAAGGATCTCAATGTACGATAGGTCAAAGCTACATATCTTGCCTTGGCGTAGTTCTTCCATAAGTCTACCTCCATAATGATGAATTTTCACATTTCCTGACTCACAAAATTTTTTCATTATTTATGAAACTGCTGATTTTTTAAATCAATATTTATCACAAACTGTTTTTGGCTGAATTTAGTTTAATATTCTAATTTTTAATCGCTTTTTATTATAATTTTTAAGTCTTTACAGATGTTTTCCTTAGTGCCTTTTCGCAGAATCATAAACGTTGCCATTGTTTTGTCAACACCGAAAAAGTGGATAGTTTTATTCTTTTATTTTTTATTTCTAATTATAAAGGTTTTTAAAATACATAAACAGTGCGTATTAATTAACTACTCATTCAAATATTTTGCCAATTTCTTAAGAAGATGTTTAAATTTTCTTCCGATTGGAAAAAATAAATGAATTTTTTGCCTAAGTTTCTATTGTTTTTTCCTTTTGTTTTGTTTAGTCCCCGGAGGCAAAACATTTTCGGTTTTTTACACACATATGACACGAACATCAAAAATGTTCGTAAAAAAGAGAGTAGAAATGCATTCAGTTGCTGGTCGGCTTCTTAAGAATAAGGTTTATGTCGCTTTTTTTCAGGTTTCAATTATACACCCAAAGAAATATTATATTTTTAAAGAATTTTTGTTAAATTAAATGCGTTGAATGTAAGGATTTAGGGCTGTTCATTTTTTCTTATTTTCCGCTATATATACATACGAGTATTATTAGGTTAATAAGTACATTTCAAAATATTACTAACAATTTGCCTATGGGTTATACACATGCTTCTCACAACTACAGTCACATTTTAATCATGTTCTTTCTGTGCCGCTCACTACTTTATATGTGTATATGCATATGATAGGTACCCTTCTGCTTCGATGTACTGACAATTTATATCCATACCCTTAAAATTAGCATAGCATTTCCTTAACTAATTCAGAGTTTACTGAAAAAGATAAGTCTCGAAAGAGTACTTAATAACGATATTTGTTTGTGTGCAATGAATTTATCAAAAAAAAAAAAATGGTAATAAATAGAACAAAAAGTTAATCGTTTTATTAGAGTTTTATCTAACCATTTGTAAAAATAAATTGTTGGGCCAATATATCATATTATTACAATATATTTAATGAATTCAATTTATATTTGTTATATTATATATGAACACGCCTTATATTGAGTAGACATAAGTTCAATGAAGTTCTGTGAAACAAGCGAAGTTCCTACCTTTGCAAGCCGTT
The DNA here is from genome assembly GCA_005959815.1 of Sarcophaga bullata. Classification (NCBI taxonomy): domain Eukaryota; kingdom Metazoa; phylum Arthropoda; class Insecta; order Diptera; family Sarcophagidae; genus Sarcophaga; species Sarcophaga bullata. The sequence goes on along the minus strand of QOCX01000332.1, from coordinate 175,368 downwards.
GGCAACTTGACGTTCATTTAAGAAGAAATGACAACAATGCTAGCAGAATTAGAGGCGATGCTCGATACTCGTCTCATCGTACCGCTGTCTCTTGACGCCGCTGTCTACAGACTGAGAAGTACTAATTCCAGCGCATCTATTATTGGGAGGGGTCGTCGTTCGCTGCCGCCAGAATCCATAGGCGGCGGAATAAGCAGAGAGCAGAAGTTATAGAAGAGTTGGCGACTGCTTTGTGGTGTCAAGCAGACATTTTGGCAGGTTTTGTCACGGGAAAACATTCTGGGCCTACAATTAAAGCCAAATAGACCAGCGAAACTCCCAACCTGAAGCTAGATCAGGTCATAATCGTTAACGAGGACAATTGGCCGCCGCAACATTGGCTAACCGGGAGTCGTTGCAACAACCGTGGGCAAATACGGAATTCTCTAAGTGTACAGAGTTTATAAATACTCAATACATAAACTGTCTCCATTACCATTGCCATTCGATTGAAGAAGAATAATAAATAAACAATGCTTGTATTATTCTTTAGGGGTTTAAAAGCTATTAATTTCTACAGTTTCGCGAACTGACTGATATTACATCTTCTATTACTTCTCTATTATGAATTCTATCATTTTTTTTTTAAATTTATTTTTCAATTTACGTATCAAGACATTTATTAAAAATTAAGAATAATCTCATTCTGAAACACAAATAATAAGTTGCGTCCAAATAATAAATAATACTTTCATTCGGTATTGTAATTACAAATTCATTTCTTATTTAGTTGAAAAGAAGTAGATACAACTCCTTACGTTTTTGGAGGACGTTTAAAATCCTTTGCTGATGGTAGCGTATTACATCGACATCTTAGTAAATTCCAGTATGCCTGGCGATATTCAGAAGACATAAGAACATAAATAATTGGATTGATGCATGTCGTCAAATAGACCAATAGATAGCCGCTAATATTAAAGATGTTATTGTCGTTAGCACTTTTCCAGATTTTTGTTAGCGTTATTGGCAAATAGCAAATAACGAATGATACAAATATAACGAGAATCATTTTTAAAAGTCTACGATCTTTAACGCTCATCCTGCCGGGGTATATTGCCGAAGCATTTGATGTGTTACCCATGGAAACGTAATGATTTTTACGTGGCGTAAAGCGTGTAAACGATGTTTTGATAGACGTTTTTATTGGATTCTGCCGCCTATAAATAGATAACGGAATACTTTGTTTGAACTACAATAATATTAATGGTGAATGTCAATATTACGAACTTACATGGATGTGTTACCTTTATGTTTACCTACTGCAACTATTGCTGGAGAAGTTGTATGTCTGCCATTGTAACTACTTAGTGATTGATTGTGAGTATATTCTGTTCGGTCCTAGATAATGTTTTATTTTATTAAAATTCTAATAATTTTATTTCTGCTTTTGATTAAACATTACTTACATTTGCTAAATGGGAACTTAAATCTGATTTATCTTCATTATTCTGGCATAATTGTTCATACGAAATTGGAAAATTGTCTAGAGAATAGTTATCGTCTATAAATTTTATATCTTCTTTTATAGCAAACGGCTTTAAATCTATATCACCATCTCCAGCATTTAATACTACGTCGTCAGCCTTAAAGTTACCCAAATCCATTGGAGTACTCCGCATAGTTTCATTACCTTTGGGCAATATTTGTTTTGGCGCCGGTTCCCTTGAACGAAATGCTGCTTTTCGAACCAAATAAAATATGCGTGTGTAGCAGAATACAATACAAAGACAGGGTACCATAAACGCCAAGACAAATAAAAATTCTTTTGGTGAACGATCGTTACGATCGTGTAGTATTGAACAAGAACCAATCGCAGTATCCAAGCCAAATTTTCCCCAAATGCCACGCCATGTTGGAATCATTATCGAAAAACTTAACAACCAGGTGCCGATGACCATTAGAGCCAAATATCGATGTTGATAAATTCTGTTAAAAGTAACATACAAATAGAATCCCTATATTAAACATTTATAAGTTCACTATAATATAGTAACTGCCATTATGAAACGCTAATAATTTCAAAATAATAAAAGATTAAATTTATTAAAAGTCAACAAAACAAAACAAAAATGTTCAAAATGAGATATGTGAGGGAGAAAATTAAAGTTTATACTGCTCAATTTCAGAATGGTCGCTTTTTATAAAAAAAAAAGTAATTTCTTCACCTCCTAATCGTAATTCGCCATCTTCAAACTGAAACATACAGTTCGGGGCATACATAACTATTTTCTATTCAATCATCTGACCTAAAGTTCGGCAACTTAGTCTCAGTAGATTTCTGGCAAAAACTTTGTTACGTTTCAAAATCATTATGCATATAGCCTAGATGTTTTAATTAATACAAATAGAATATAAAGATTATTTTGAAAAATATACCTTGTGTACTGTCTAGGATGTGCAATAATAATGTAGCGATTAATTGTTATTAAAGAAACGGTAAAAAGTGAGACAGCCAATAGGCCGTAACGCAATAGAGGAAATAAACGGCACAGTAAATCACCATGAATCCAAGAACGCCGTAGAAAAGTTGATGCTGCCAACGGTAAATTAAAACATCCAAACAATAAATCAGAAAATGATAAATTAATAATAAAAACAGCTGTTGAATTGCGGTTCTGAAACATTAATAGATTAATTAGAAAAAATTTGATTTTATATTATATTTTGGAATTGAATTCCATACCTGTTTCCCTCGCGATAAGGCAACTATTGTTAAAATATTACCAGGAACACCAATAACTACAAACACAATGCAGGCTATGGCGGCAAAATTGAGCAACTCGTCGGAATAGCCCTCAAAAAGTTCATTTTCAATTTTAGATGTTGGAATACTGTTTGGCATTATGTAAATTTATTCCTTAATATGGATGTGGATGTGGAACTCTGAAAAAATATAGAAAGAAACAACTTTAATTTCTGTTAATCTTTTACTTACAGAAACATACATGCAAACACCCATGTATACAAGAATGAAAGAGAAAGGCTAAAACTCATCCTGTGCGAGTGCGGTTGTGCCACAGCTAAAATGAGTTCTGATATTAGAGATGATTTTTTCATAAAGTTCCGCACTACTGTTGTGGGGGGCCATACAGACTTGAAATGAAATTAAACTCAAAAAACAAAAAAAAACATGATTAAGAACCTTGGAAAATTTTTTGACGCATGTTTTAAAAAGAGGACGTTCCCTAAGATATGTATGAAAAGGTCAAAGAAGTGTACCAACTCGCAGAATGCGGGATAGCGCATTTTCTCTATGATTGGCACAGAAAGGAAATGGAAATGAGTGAATGACCAGAAGTGAAAGCTGGCTACATGGTGATAAGAAATTTTGCAGTAAATTAAATGCGATAATAACAAGTACTAAAACTTAAGCTCCTTCAGCCGGATCACAAGCATCTGTTTTCAAATTTACTAATCATAAAAGCAGTAGGAAAAAGATAAACTTCACTGCTGTATGTTACCAGCGAACAACATAGAATAACGTTTAAATTACGTCTAAAAAACACTTAACATACTGTTACGAAAATGGAAATGGTGTAACATCGTTTAACATTAAAATGTTAAACAAAAGCTACAAAAACAAACCAATGGACTTATTTGCTTGATTGACAAATAAAGAAGAATAAAGCAACAACGCTGTAAGAACGAACGTAAACAAAATACAAAAACAACAAACATGAAAGCATAAATAAATATAAACATCGTTGTTTACATTTATGGTGATTTCGAGAAGGCGAAGACTCGAACGTTCGCCTTCAAGAACATTCATTAGACTGTTTACGTCGCTATATAAAAAGCAAAGCAAATCATGAAAAGTCAGAGTAGAAGTTCAGTCAGTCTTGTGTGAAGACGCGTTGCGTCTGAAATAAATCAATCGTGGTTTGAAGATCTCCATTACAAAGATCTACAGAACAATTATGTGATAATTGTTATTGTTTATCGCAAAGGGCATTAACAAAGGAATAACAAATAAGCAATTGTTGTTGTTAGATTCAGTTGTGAACAGTGGCACACAAAAGTTGTGTGATTAATAAAGGATTTTATTAAAATTAAACACAAATTTATTTTTATTTTTATTTGCAATCTACGATCTCATATTTCAAACGTTTTTAAAAGGTAAAAACGTAACAATACTTATGTATGGAAAATGTGTGGTAAGAACTTTTGCATTTGCATGAATAACGCCGAACCTGTGAGCTCCAAAACGTGATAAAAGACTATTGCTGATAAAAGTTATCAAATCGATGGGCTGAGCCTATAAGTAGTAAAACCTATAGGATAGGAATAGATTCATATGTGAAGATCCGTCCTTAGGTAATTTTTACCTTATGCCGATATTGAGAAATGGAGACATTTTGTAAGGAAAATGAGACTAAATCAAATGATATTAGATGGATGGATGGCAGTGTGAACCACTACTGACTACTTTTACCAAGGGCCGCTTAATTCATATCCTTGCCTTGTTTAATTCATACCGAGATTAGCGGAACGGACTATGGCGAAATTTAATACTGCTGCTAACCCGATACATGTATATTATAGCTCACCATATACATTTATAAAGATATCTTTATAAGTATAAACAACACAAAGACGATGCGTGCCCAGAATATCTAAATATGAGGACGTTATGTTCATGTGAAAATAATATTATAGTATGTGTCTTCTCGACAGTCGCCGTAGTCTAGTGGGTAGTGTGTTGGCTTATTAGACGAAAGGCCAGGGTTCGTATCCCCGGTCAGACATCAAAAAACGAAATATGAAAAAATATTTCTTCGGCGGCTTCCTCTCAGCAGATTTCTGGCAAAAACTCTGAGAGTAAATAAAATTGCCATGTAAAGTTTCTCAAAAATCTGTCGTTCGGAGTCGACTTTAAACTGTAGGTCCCACCACTCATGTATAAAATTAACACACACAACATAAGTGGTGTGAGAAGCTAGGCCGTAATCCTGACTGAAGGGTTGTAATGGCCAATTATGTATGTATGTATATGTGGCTTCTCGAAGAAGATTTTGATGCAACAGAGAATGACAGAGAGAGCACGATTAGGGTATTGGAAAGCGGAATTCGCTTAATCGCACCACCCTCACCAAGCAGTAACTATTTGTGGTCACCAAGAGTTAAGGAATAGAAGAAAAAGTTGGGTTGGATTGAATTTATTTCATAGGCGTTTGACAAACCCAGAGTAATTCTTGCAGCGTATCGTATATATTGGCTATTTCGGGCTATTAAGGTTCCCTAGCATTAGTTCAAATAACGAAAAATACAAAAAAGCAACAAGAGGATAGTTAAGCCCATATGAAAATCATTTGGAGGCTCACTGACTGTTAAATTAGCTTACGCATGACAGTATCACAGTAATTGGATGGCGTATATGCCGGCTCAGGATATCCGTATTACTGATAAGGTTCTTTAAATCTTTGAGTTATAATTATCGTAAATAAAAGCCTAACGGCATTATTTCAAAATACTGCATATCTGAAGATACTGCATACTACTTCATTGGAGTGACGACAGAGAATCAAGGAGTTGAAATACATAGGATACTTACAGTCGAGTAGCAACCTAAGTCTAATATGTTAAAGCGACGAAGTGGGCATATGGAAATAGAGTGATCAATGAAGGAAATGGCATGTTATTCAATAACTTCGTGAGAATAATCATTGGGGACATATTTAATGGTTTCAATTGTTACACTTTTTGTTGTGTGCCTAGTGAAAAGTTTTCCATTTATGAATATGTGTTGTTGGACAACCAAAAAACGT
>QOCX01000332.1:126593-160102 GCA_005959815.1 Sarcophaga bullata | reverse complement strand
GTGATATGTGAAATGGGAGATTAGCTAATTTTTTTAATATCTTTCTTTTAATATCTGTCTTAAATACTCTCTGTGTCTCTCTTTAACTTCTCATTCTGTGTGCTCTTTTGCAGATGATAATAACAATGGCTATACATATTCATTCGATAATAGTATTGTAACCAGAAGCTCCAAGAAATTGCTGACTTTTTGACAATCAGAGTTAATAAGAGATAATTTTTGTTTATCAGATTTACAAATTTGTAGTGTCATTTGCCAAATTTGTTAGCAAATATTTAAAAAAGATCGAACCACAAATGATTGTTTTCAGTACATAAAGCAACCGTGCCATTTTATTTAAATAATCTCAACTTGTATGAAAATCCAATAAAATAAAAGTACTTTCTCAAAAGTTGAACACATGATAATCAAAAAATATATTAAAAGATTTTATTTTTACACTATTTACTCATGCTTACTGTGATGTATTATATTATGCGTGAAATTTTATGCATTACCGACGATGTGGAGTGACATTTCATAAATGCTATGTTTGCATGTACAATGTTGCATTTCTGATATTTTATGCATATTAGTTTAAAGATAACTCATAGGGAGCTAACTATGTGATAAAGAGATTAAATAAATAATTGAAATCACTCAACGAACCTAATATTTAAATTGTACGTGTTGGATGGAATAAATGGATTGATGTAGCTTTAATATATAGACACGCAAACAGCTGTCCCAATGTTTAGCTATTGTTTACAAATATGAGTATAACAACAAAATTATAGTCTCCACCATTCATTTATTTGGTCAATTTGCTTATTGAACATTTGTTTACAACTACAATTCAACACATTTATTATAACTTGTACTATTCTAGAAAAATAAATAAACATGGATAATATGCCATTGGAACGGTTTTCTGAGTTTACATTATTTAATAAATTTTATAATTTCGTTTGGGCTTAATATTTTGTAAGTCCTTCTCAAGATAAGTTTATCATTAAGCGTAGGGTCATTATTGTGTTCTAAAATGCTATTCGCCATCTATAATCCGGGTTTTATTGCAGCAACAAGTGAGTTAGTGCTCAAACTATTTACATAAGATTGACTAGTCATCGTACTATTAAACAGAGTATTCCAGCCTTCGTTGGAATTGATCTGACAGACGCTGCCAGCCCAAAATTCACACTAAACCGCAATTATTTGTAAATGCATTGGACGCTCTTGGTTCTAATGTGGATTGGTATCGTCCTAAATTCGACAATTTTGTTTCTAAGCGTCACGATTGCCATTGCATGCTGAAAATGATTTGTCGATGAAAATTGAGATAATTTAGCAACTATCTAGTCCAATTTTTGTTATTTTACCGTGTTTTAGTAAAACACATTGAATAAATGACAACTAATTTGACAAATGTTGATGCACGTCAGCAGTTATCAAAGTTCGCAAATATCTGTTAATTGGAACGTTAGTTAGCCATAGAGTTTATTTATTAGGAAAAGTTTATAAAAACTTAAAATTAGTTGACAATAATATTATGAAGGACAAACAAAGTGGAGAGTTCTGTTCATATATTGTAAGGATTGAAGAATTGTACTAAGGACATTAAATCATGGGTTAATTAAACAATTAAATGTAAAGATCTTAATGGAAACAGTCACTTTCTATAGAATATGTTTCTAGAATTTTGTATTTTAAGAATTTTCAATCAGCACTGTAGTTTTACATAAAGAAGAACAAAATTTCAAAATCTTTAAATATTCAAAGCATGGATTCGCTAAAAACCAATAAGTAAAGTCACATCATGCGTCTTTTATTATATTTAACAGTTTCAAATTATAGTATCTTATGCCACAGAAGCACCCCCTACTTCTACAGACATTTCAATTGGAAACTATGTTGTCTCAACCAAGATGTTAATGCGATAGAAAAATGGTTGAAAAAATAATATACCAGGGAATAAAAGCTTTCATCCTTACAAAAGCCATTTCGCTTTAATTAAAATAAATCTTCTTTCCAAAGGGAAATAAGAGCTTGTAGTTATTAATTTAAAGCTTGAATAATAAAATCGGAATACTACTAGTTAGACCCCTACCCTTATAATAAACCTATTCACTAGCCCGTTTGATAAATTTAATTGAAATATTTACAAATAACTACAACCTGCCGGAAAACAACAAACGACTGCCCGAACCCTAAAAGGGTATAATAACTTATGCATGTATATCTAGTATCTTCTTTCGTGATCGCATAGTTCAAAAGATCCTTGCGGTTATCAAAATAAACTAGTCTTCTGAGCCAGATGGTATTCCAGCACTGATTCTGAAATAGTGTTCTTCGACACTCGCCAGTCCATTAGCTAACATTTTCAGTGACTTTCAACCTTTTCATAACTCTGAGAACTACAGACCAATAGTAAGATTGTCGATCGCATTTACCAAAGTTATGGAAAGCGTGAAAAAGGACCAACTTCTGAAATACCCAAAATTCAAGTTATGACTTTCGATTACCAAAGTATTTGGCAAAATATGGAAACTTCAATTGAAACTCTTGTTTTTTTTTTGCTTTGTGTTGAAGTACTTTCTTGATAATCAAGCTTTCTCAGTTTTACACTATACGCGGTTATAAGAGATCAAATCACACAAGTTCAGTTAAACCCAGAGATAAGGTTCTCTTCTATCTCCACCTATTTCTTATTTTATTATAGCTTCCTTCTCTAATTCTATTGTCTTGCAAGATGAATGGGCGAGAATTAGTGAAGAAAAAGTTCTGAAAGCTGTTGCTAATCATTATAGAGAAGTGTTCGGATCTATAAAATTACCGTTTTATTGATACAAGACTTACCTACTTCAGCTATACGAGGTATTTTGTTCATATTAATCCATTCTTCGAGTTGGTCATTTCCGGCGACGTGGAAGATTCAGAATAATTTATGATACCTAAACCGGGCAAGGATATAACCCAAAGTCACGTCATATTGACCTATAGGTTTGCTGCTATTCTCTCAAAATGTGCGTAAGAATGTTCTTAACTTAATTTAAGCACTACGGAACAAATCCGCCGTGTAATGAATTTGATTCGAAATGCTTTCGAGAAAAAACAGTATTATACTGCGCTCTTCATAGAACATCACCCAAGCGTTTGACAAGGTCTGGCATGATGGTTTGATATACAATACCTTAAATCTATTACCCGCTAACGTCCATAAGTCGACCAGAAGTTACCCTCGAAAACAGTCACAAATCAAATTCTAACATTATCTTCCTGGAAAACAATTCTGATGGCGCATCTCATGCTATTTCTTGTATTGTTTGTTCTGCAGATATTACCCTTCAACCTTCGCGGATGACACTGCATTCATAAGCACCCATGAAAATATTATACTTGCTTCCGCAACTCCAATACGATATTCAACAAATTGGAAGATGGTTACACAAATAGAAATTAAATCATAGCTAGCAAATTGTCCACATAACTTTCACGCTTAAAGGAAAAATTGTTTTCCATTGAGCATTAATGGTTTATACAGCACCGAATAAAACCATATCAAGTATCTGGTATGCACCTCGAACTTTGTCTTATTTGGACTCACCACATTGTGGCAAAAATAACACAAGAAAACTAAAATTGCCCAACTGAACTGGCTTATTGAATCAAAGCAGTTACAAAGCCAATACGGAATAGGCAATCCAGTTATGGGAACATTTGCTTCATCAGAATAACAACATCCATGGATACAATATTCCCTCCAATATTCCACATTTAGTAAAACTGCTTAGTCAGCCAAACCACTTTGTAAGAAATCGCTTTTAATGCGCCGAAAGACCCAATGTTTCGTATTGATAAACAATCTGCAGATATTACCACTTCAACCTTCGCGGATGACACTGCATTCATAAGCACCCATGAAAATACTATACTTGCTTCCGCTCAACTCCAATACGATATTAACAAATTGGAGAGATGGTTAGACAAATAGAAATTAAAGTCAATGCTAGCAAATGTGTCCACATAACTTTCACGCTTAAAAGGAAAAATTGTTTTCCATTGAGCATTAATGGTTTATTACAGCACCGGAATAAAACCATATCAAGTATCTGGGTATGCACCTCGATCTTTGTCTTATTTGGACTCACCACATTGTGGCAAAAATAACACAAATGAAACTAAAATTTGCCCAACTGAACTGGCTTATTGAATCAAAGCAGTTACAAAGCCAATACGGGAATATGGCATCCAGTTATGGGGAACAGCCTTTGCTTCATCAGAAATAACAAATCCATATGGATATCAATATTCCCTCCAATATTCCACATTTAGTAAAACTGCTTAGTCAGCCAAACCACTTTGTAAGAAATCGCTTTTAATGCGCCGAAAGACCCAATGTTGGGTTATTGAAACACAATCACAGTGATAATATTGCATCATCTGTAACAATGGGTGGTATAAATATAAGGATAAATATAGAAGTTCTTGACATTCTAAGCATGAAAATTCAGTGCAAGGTTTACTGGAAGCAGCACATTTTCACGTAACGAAGGAAGCAAACAAATGCCACATTTTACGAAGTCGGGGCAAGAAATACTTCACTTCGTATGATTTCTTTACTATTTATAGTAGTACTTATACCCGACCGAGAATGGAATACAATTCTCATGTATGCACCGTTATTTCGAAGTCTATTTTAAGGCGTCTTAACCACATACAGGTAAGGGCAATGTTGATGGAAGGGTATCCAACTCCATTGATTCATTCCGATGGTACTACAATGAATCAATGTTTGAACGTTTCACTGTTCTATCTATAAATATAGAGGCTTGGAGTGGCAATTACAATGCAATCCCTTTCTGCAGAGGTGCAGATGTCTCTTCTCTTTTGTAGAGAAAAAAACAGAACTAAAGGTTACGTTATCAGTAATTTGTAATAAGAAAAATCAACGTATTAAAAAGAGGTTTTAACATTTGATTTAAAAAACTATTAAAGTTTTGTTCATTAATACGGCTATTATAATACTAATATGAAAAAACTTTTCTTTCATTTGAACTTAAATCTTCGGCAATATGAATATCTTTTAACCCTGTATTGGGCCATCATCATTATTATCATCCTCATCATAATTTTATTACCCCCTAACATTAAGTTCAATGAATACATAGCAAGTAGAGAAATATACATAGGCAACGGAGTTGCTGAATATGATTACACTGTTAGAATTATGTACATAGAATATGTTAGATTAAAATAAAAATTGAAATAAAGAAGTTAGTTGAGTAATAGAATCATACACGATCGGTCTTCGTAGCATTTAGTATTTTTTGTTTGGTAGTTGAGAGTTCACAAAGTGCTCAATTTTTAAATAATTAAATTATAATTTACTTAATTTAATATTTCCTTAAAAACTATCAAAGAAAAACACTCTGGATGATTACTCTTCGTTAAATCGACGAACAATGCAAACTTTCGTTATCAACTAACATTGTTCGCAAAAAAAGCGAAATTTGGTCAAACATAAAAGAATTATATGATAAAGAGTAAATAAGCTTGGTCGATTCGACGAACAGTAACAATCTAGGGTTAAAAAAGATTTTTAGAAGAGTTAATTGTCATGTTCGTACTAAATACAAAAGTATTTATTTTATATTCCTTTATTTTCATTTATTATGATATTATAAGTATCCAATTATTATTATTATTATTATTATTATCATTATTTAAATACAACATTCCTTAGAGTGACATTAATTTATGCTCGTAATTAAAATAATTTATTTATTTAAAAGATAGAAAATAGAGGGATATAGAAAAGAGGCTCAAAAGATTTTGGTCGCCAAGTGAAACGATTCATCAAGACTTTAAATAATTTCAATTTGAAAACAATTTTAGAACAAAAACGATACATAAATGCCTGTATGTCCGATTTACTAAAATTGAAAGATTAAATAAGAATTATTTCATTTGCCACCGTAGTGGAAAAGAACAAAAAAAATAAATTTCTAATAAAATATCACGTGGTTCTCCAAACATATGCTACTATGAAACATTTTATGGTAGAATTATAATATGTTTTTTTAATTACTCTATTTAAAAAAAATTATCTTTTATTTTATATTCATATCGCCGTTTTATTGATCATGCCAAAAAAACCTCATTCTGCTAGTGTAATACCAATAAAAAATCAAAGTTTGCAGACAGAGTCGAAATTGAATGCTTCAAAACATTTGCAACTCTTCTTTTTCTCATTCTTGACTTTGTTATTAACTCTAACAAATTATAGGATATAACGGTAATCTTATTATTTTTTCAGTTTGATATTTTAGTTTTTCCATTTTTTTGAAAATTCGTTCTTAATGGTTTTGCTTATGCAGTTTAAGTTTTAAGTTAGGAAGGCTAACATTATTTTAGAAATTTTTGAAGCAAAATGGCTGGAAACAAATATTGTTCCGTCCAAAAATCAAAAGTTTTGAGTGATTTTGAAAATGGACCTTCTCAAAAAAAATTTCTCTAAAATACGGCATTCATAAATCAACGATTTGTCGCATAATTAAAAGTGGAAACATTCAAACGCTACACAAAGGTGGAAGTCCTCGTGTAACAACTGCACGAGAAGACCGGAAAATTAAGAATTTTCTATGAAATTCACAAAGGCTGTTCCCAGAGAAGCAAAAACAGAAATCCCCGTAAACCCTAGTCTATCCACCATAAAAAGAAGAGCCCGAGAATATGGTCTTAGAAGCTACAGATGCACCAAAAAACCCTATGTGTCAGAAAAAACCGTAAAGCTCGCCTAAATTTTGCTCAGACCCATTGAAATTGGACTCCACAGAAATGTAAGAATGTGTTATGGTCGGACGAGTTTAAGTTTAATCTTCGAGGATCAGATTGAAGGTGCAATGTTCGACGACCTCGAGGTGAAAAGTATAATCCAAAGTATACAACCGCCACAGTTAAGCATGGAGGGGGAAATATTATGGTGTGCGGATGCTTCTCAGGACATGGGATAGGTCCAATTCACCGCATAACCGATATAATGACAGCCACAGGCTATAGATACCTCCTAAGCCCTGTTATGCTTCCGTACGCTTAGTGGGAAATGCCATTTTCGGGGATTTCCAGCACGATAATGACCCAAATCACACGCTAGCTTGTAAAAGCCTGGTTGGATGAACACCAAATTTTTATTATGCCGTGGCCACCGCAATCTTCCGATCTCTACCCAATTGAGAACATGTGAATGATTGTAAATTACCATTTATTTGTTAAAACCATTTTTTTTATTTTGTTTTAAGTTATAAAGAATAATTTTGTTTTGTTAATATTAAGAAAGAACTGAATTTAATTGAAAAGTAAACAAAAAAACTTGCTGAAGATGTTCTGATTTAAAAATTAAAATTTAGTTATAGATATGGTTTCAGTTGCAAATTTTGACCACCACTGTAAGTCTAATTATATATGGCGGCTAAATACCGCTTAAAATTCAAAGTTTATCTGAAAAGGACTCAATTATTACACGGCACAGTTAAAAACGAAAAAATAAAAAAATTTTAATTGAAGCTCGCAAAATAACCACACATTTACATAAGAAAGAAAAATAAGAATTATATAATTAATTATAAAAAAGTATTAGACAAGTACGCAAAATATAACACATTGAAGAATTTGCCGCGCGGAAAGCAACCAAAGCATTTTACAGCCTCAGAGGTAAGGGTTATTGTAAGGGAAATAAAAGTCAGAGCAGCAAAAAAAGCTGAGGGTATCTCGAAACTATCTGGAAAGCCAGCGATATAATCCATCACGCAAAAAGCCTTACATATAAAAACAAACCAGAACAAGCGTAAAAATTACGCAAAAAAATTAATGAACGATCTGGTATCATTTTGGAGCAATATTTAATAAACTGACTACTGTAAAGACAATGATGTTGGTGCTAAAAACCCCCAAATACATAGTGAAGTGCAAATAAACCCAGCAACGAAATTGTTTGTGTTATTGGGTTTAACCCACAACTGTGTGTTTTAACAGAACAACGATTGTGGAAGAAGGAAAAAGAGAAGGAAAGAGTGAAATAAAATAACCATAAAATTCACCCTAAAACTTGTAGATTCCATTCCTAAAAGACATTAAACACTAAATGAGGATTACTATAAGATTTCTGTTTACTTTTATTGGACGCTAATAAATAGTAATATATTTTCTACTTTGGTTAGCTTTTGGTTTTTATTTATTATAATTTCTTTTTCAAAATTAATTCTATTTCCAGTAACAATGAATTACAGAACAGTGTCTTTTATATATGTGTGACTATTATTACTCCAAAAAAATTTACGTTTTTATCAAATAAAATAAAGTGTTTACTTTCATTTGACGCTCCAGTACATACAATATTTTAAATTAAATTAAAATTTATTTGTGGAAGTATTGCTTGAATGGATGGTAATTTTTGAAATCAAAAACATTGTTCCAGAATAATAAAATAATAGAATTAAGCCATCAAACAAAAATCATTATTTTGTTGAATATGTACCCTATATAGTATATATATAGTACTATATATTAGTTATATTAGTATATAGATATTATATAGTATATATTATATATAGTATATATTATTAAGACTATATATATAGTAATATACAGTAGTATATAGAAAAGAATATATATAGTTATATATAGTATATATAGGTATATAGTGATATATAGATATATAGTAGTAGTTTATATATGTATTTCTATTGGTATTATATTGTATGTAGTGTATATACATATGTAATGTATACATATTGTAAATTTAAGTTCATTTAGGTTTTATTTTTAAGTTGATTTCATTAAATACACACGGATGTATACATATGTATATACATATATGATCATATACCATATAATTACATATACGTACATAGATATGGGCACGTATTTAATTTATATGCTTCTTTTAATATTGTTTACATAGTGAGAAATAAAATCTAAATTTTATTTTTTTACTTTCGTTTTTTCTAAACATTCTCAATGTATCTGTAGAATTCATAAACACTTACTAAAAACACATTCGAATATTTCAGTAACAGGCATACATACATCAATATCGTATTTTATAAGGGTGTATGTTGATTGGCAGTAGACAACGTTTGTTATTCCTATTCGATTATATTTGAAATCTTTTATTTTTTAAATATAATATTTATTTATTTTATTTTTTTCTTGTATTATTACTTCATATTAATATATTTAAATAAAAAAACACGTTTATTTAAAATATATTCGAAATATAAAAAGAAAAATAAATTATATTCTCTAATTTTTCTTTTCACTCTGACTCTGTTTCATTACATTTTTCTTTTGTGCAATCAATATTAAATTTTTTTATTTTCAATTAATTCTCTTTATTTTTTTTTTTCTTCTTTTTTTGTTTTTGTTTTCTTTAACTTTTGTTCTTGTCACCAATTTGCCAAAAAATGCAGTTTCTTCACTGTTCACTGTTGTTCCGCGTTTCTTTTATAAATTCTAATGTGACGTTTGTAAAATTGAAAATCGAATAAATATGTTGAAAATCTAAAATGAATTCGATTTTTAATAGATTATAAAGAATTTACTTTTATTATGTAAGAATGAGAATAAAAACTAAACTAAAAAAAAAAACTAAATAGATGAAGAGAGAGTGTGTTTGGCTTGTACACGTTGCGATCTGGAAAGTTTTTTATTTTGTATATATTAACACTTGGAACAACTGAATTATACTAAAATGAAATCGGAAAAATCCAAACAATTAAAAAAACAACACTACAGTTGTGAAAAATAAGGAGAAAAATAAGGAAAACACAAAAAATATAGAAATATAATCAAAATTCCTGTGCACAACAATAGACTTCATCATCGGGTAGTATGGAGAATGGGATTTGTTATTGGTATTGTTGTTATTTTTGTGATTTCAATAATGCCATGAAGCAAACTGCTGAACGTACAAACCGTATTCTGTATTTTAGCGTTAAGGCAAAATGAAATAGAATCTATTTTATGAACATCAAAAAATATTTCAACTATTTACACTGAAAGAAATCATACTCATTGGACGTTTAAACGAAATTTATTACATAAACTCATAGATTTATTATCACATAATTTTACTATCAAGAAACTAAATAAATTTAACTGTAAATATTCATTCCAAATGTTAATCTGTCAGTTACAGTATTGAAATAGAGTATACTAACGTTTTGAGAAATCTTCAATTAATCATGTACTATTATATTAATAAAGAGCATTTGTGAAATCAGAACGGAAGTCGATAAAAAGATACCTAAAATTATTCAATTTAATTACCTTGTTAGTGAAAAATAACCAATGGTAGTAAGAAATAGTTTTATGGCAGGCGATTTTTTATTACTTCATTAAAGCAAAAAGGCATAGCATTAAACTAATTTTATCAATTTTGAATCGCATTTCTGAATCTAATTTCAAGGTATTAAATGTGCACCCATTTGTTTGAAACTGATTTGAAAGTATTACCCATGGTTCTTCAATATGATTTAAATCTGGACTGTATTTTTTTTACAATCCAAAAAGTGAAACACAAAATAGACAATACTGAGACATTTTCAAAAGTAACCAAATTTAATAACATTAAGAATTTTATGACTGAAAAAAACTTTGAGAGTAAATAAAATTGCCACGAAAAGTTTCTCAAAAATCTGTCGTTCGGAGTCGACTTTATACTGTAGGTCCCGCCACTCATGTATAAAATTAACACACACAACATAAGTGGTGTGAGAAACTAGGCCGTAATCCTGACTGAAGGGTTGTAATGGCCAATTATGTATGTATGTATGTAACTCGACTTCAAGCTAGCATACATCTACTTACACACATAATTTTTCATTAGCTTCTCACACCGCTTATGTTGTATGCGTTAATTTTTCAAGTAAGTCGCGGGACCTACAGTTTAAAACAGTGGTTATAGCATTTCATAATACAATTGTGCAGAGAGAATTCACACACATCCCTTATGCTTTTTTATTTAGTCGTCGATCAGACTGCGGCGAGTGCACATGTTAGCGGATGCTAGCGGCTTTTTTTCAGATTTACGCCCAAAAAAGTATTTTATAAATGCTTTTATTAAAATCCAATGTCCTATATGTTTTTAAAGGGCATTTTAAGACTTTTAAATAATAAGGAAAGGGAACAGCTTTTTTGTAGACATAAAACATTTCCTTTTTTCTTTTGAAAAATTAAAAGGTTTGTTATTAGAAGGTGAGGGAATTTATGAACCAAAAGTAGCTCCCACCAAAGATCTAAAAAACATTCCCTAATTGAGTCAAGCATGTATAACTTCATTTATGTTGATGAAATGAAAATCAAAATAGCTTATATTATTAACACTTTTTTTCACAGTAACGACAGACTTTTGAGATACTTTTCATAGCAATTTTATTTACTCTAAGAGTTTTTGCCAGAAATCTGCTGAGAGGAAGAAATATATTTACGTCTAATAAGTTGATACACTACCTACTAGACTACCTACCTATATATACATATTTATGTATACCCTTAGCTAGATGTGATTTTTTCAATTTTTTCCGGTCTCAACACACAGTTTGGTTGGAGTTAAGCCCAAAGTATTAATTTTTTGAAAAAATTTTGTAAGGTGAAGAATTTTTTGGTATAAGGTTTTAAGCATTTTTTTACCTTAACAACATTTTTTCTTAATCTTATATTTAACATAATAATGGCAACATTTTTATAAAATTTACATACAAGTTGTATGTTGACTTTTTCCCGCTAAATTTTATTTTTTTTTTTCATTTCCAATCATTTTTATCTTATAATTTTGTTGCTCTTGAAACGTTCTTGATTGCCTTAAATCAGTAACAGGTTTTTTAAATTAATAAATAGTAACGGGAAATAAGTTTACAAACAGCGGTGAATGTAGACTTTTTTCTTTGACTGTATTGCAGTTATTGAGATATTAAGAGTTTGACGCTCAAAATTGCATAATAATAAAAATTCTATTCGAGCTGCCATTTGTTAAAGTTAAAAAAACTTCATTAGGACCACCAACTATTACCAGCTGAAAGCGTACCAAATTCTTGCTTTGAAAAATGGAACTGAAAGAGAACAGGCATCAGTTGTGTGTAATGCCATTCAGGAATGGAACCTTCAAGACAACATAAATGCTTTGGCGTTCTATACAACAGCAGATAGCAATGCTGGTATAAAACTTTTTACAAATGCCGCTCTTATGATCGAAATAATTTTGAGGAGTTTGTGAACAAAAACGCTGGAGCCAATGTCGTAATTTTCAAAAGATTAAACAAATTCTGTCCAAATTTAAATTTAAATAAATTTCCAGTTGAACTAAATGACGAAAGAACAAAATTCTACGTTTATGAAACAATCAGTCGCGTTATAAATTTCGCTTAGTCTTTGATCGAAACAAAACTAATAAGAGATAATTACAGAAGATTGTTAGACCTAAGAAATATTTGTAACGCAGTAATGTTTTATGCACTTGTGCTGTTCATAGTAAGATATGAATTTGCTACAAGTATGTACCTCTATAGTAACTAAATACCTGTGGTCCCAAGCAATAAAAGTCTAATGTAGTAACAAAACCATTTTAACTAAAGCCGTAATGAAGCCCCATTACATTTATATAAATAGTGATTTTTCTCGAAGATATCATTTTTGATTTAGGCTGTTATTGTCTGAGACTACAGATAATAGAATCTTGGTTTTCATTTACTTCTGTAATTATAGTGCCCTATAACGATTCCATATTATAGCAATAAATATACAATTTTGAAAGCATTGAAAATTATAAAACCATTTATGGTACCTTAATTATAGGATACCGCATTCCACAAAGGAAATAAATGGTTGAAGCCTAGATATACGACAGTGACACAAATGAAAATTTAAAAAGGCAAATAATAAAAAGAAATCATAATATTTCAACGATAACGATAGACCGTATTGAATTTATTTCCAAAGGAACAAAGATGATTTTTGGCAGGTTTTGGAGGAGAATCCTGCATGTTAAACGCTTCATAAAAGTAAGGGATATTGTTTGCCTACTAAACGTGGTCAATGATGCAGCAGAAGGAGTTGTTAAGTTAATGGAAGATTATAATTCTATTCTTACAAAAAGTAAACAGCAGTTGTTCAAGAGTATGAACAAAGATATTCCGGTATTCCCAAAAAAGTGAATTAATAAACATACTTTTATTGCAGCAGTTTAAACTTTTAATTTATCGTAACTTTCTACATGTAAAATATGTATAAATTAAACATTAATAAATATATTCTTTGTTATTAAAATATAAGAATTTAAATATATATTTCAATGGCACGTGCGTTTGTATTATAAACGATGAAAAGGTTTGCTATTCGTAGCTGAGGAAATTTACGAACCAAAAGTAGCTCCTACTAAAATCCAAAAATATTCCCTAATTTTTGAGTCAAAGATGTAAACTTTATGAAATAAAAATCAAAATTGCGTATATTACTAACATTTTTCTTTGATAGTAAATAAATAAATTCTCTCAATTTTCTTTGCTCTCTCTTACTCACTAATACACAACCAAAAAATTTTTCGTAACTCCTGGTTTATAAAATCTTAGGTTATGATTGGTTTATATATTTCTTTTCAATTTAGTTTCTCAATTCTGAGCATTAAAAAAAAGTTGTCAAGCTAAAAAATGTTTAAAACTTTATAGTAAACATCCTTCTCTTAAAAAAATTTTTCCCACAATTAATGCTTTTGCTTTTTGCTTTTGATAGACTTTTACTTATTATTTTACGCATACTTACATATATTTATATGAGTGCATACAGTATATGTATACAGTTTGTATGTATGTATGTTATTGTCTTTTTAACAAATTTAGATATTATATACCATATTTATCATTATATGATCTAAAACTTAGAACTAAGTAATGATCCATGTAACTTTACAGCGTTGGGGACTTAAATAAAACCAGCACTTAATGATTGAAACGCTGTTTTCTTAAAACCGCCACTTATACATACACACATATACTATACACATGGTAGGTGCAATATCTTGCTAAAATACAAAGTTATTTTCATAACCTGTTAGAGCAAAATCTATTAGGATATCATCTAACAATTCTATTTAAAACGAAACAAAAAAAAATAAGAATTTGAAGTCATCAATGAAAAAACTTTAAAATTTTTCACTGCTTTTGGCCTAAGACTCTCCTTTAAAACTAAAAATAACATTTCGCCATTCTCTTTTGGAAAATTTATATTTTTTTGGCAAATCTTGCTTGTTTGGGTCTTGCTGTAAATAGTAAAGTTTTTGCATTTTAACATTGACGTTTTCATTTAGGATTTTATTAATTAGTTAGCAGCTAGCTACATTTAAATTTAATTTCGAATTTCCAATGTATCATATATTTTACTTATTTCATAAGGGTTATAAGGGTAAATCATTTACATGCTTAACGTAGATTCGAAACAGATTTGTAAGCCATCTTACTTATCTGTTATTACATCTTTATAGGTGGGACATTGAGTGCATTATTCTGCGCTTCATAAATATTTCCATAACTGAATATGGAAAAATGTTAGGATTATTAGAAATCTCTATAAAAACAATAACAAAAACCATTTCTATAAAAATAAATCAAAAATAGGCAGTAAATTGCATTTGCTCCACTCATTATGGCATTTACAAAAAGTATTATCTATTAATTATGTACGTTAGCGACTAACCCTTATCTTAATAACCTTTTTCACATGTAGACATATAATTTTTCTTCTTCTTCTTTCTTTACTCATACGATGATCATACTAACTACAGAGTTCGAGCCAAGTCTACAATTACATTTAATATACTAACAAAACTAGCAAAATGTATAACATTGCGTTAAATGACGATTAAAGCTTTTTACTGATGTATAGGGTCTTTTTATAAGCGCTTTCCATCTTCAAATTTAAATAAAACAAAATCTGTCACACAAGTGTCTGTCATCAAAGTTTTTTATTCGTTTGAAAGGCCTATTTTCAATTATTCTGGCATACTGTAAGCTAAATTTAACAGTCACCGTTGATTATGTTGGCGAAAACCGCGGTGGCTGTGGCGTATTCGAATACACCTGAGACCTAAGGAAACCCCACAACAAAATGGTTAACGGGCCAAATCGCACAATCTCGGTCATCAGTTCATGATCATCCACAAGAAATGAACATGCATCCAGATCATACAATTCAAGTCAAAAAAAAGATGGAAGTCATCAATCTATAATGCTCGCCGTTGACAATCATGATCTGACCGACGTCATTCTCATAGAATATATCCAAAATCCACACCAAACACTTTTTAGCTATGAATTGGACGTTCTTGGATTATATGCAGACAATTGTGTTTGTTAACTTAACTTTCATTCAGAAATGGGCCACATTAGCCTTCGACTGGATGACTGTTATACTTAACAATGCTTTAGTGGTACCTTCCACCACTAGATTAGAGCTACAAATTTTGTCGATGTTGAACTTTAATTAACAATTAACACACTAAACAGGAGAAAATAGATCGAAATTCTGTCTAAAGGATTGCAAAGCAATGCAGATACAAAATCTGAACATTAATTATCAAACTTGGAAGAAAAGGAACACCAGAAGACAGTGACAACGATGATGTTGTAAACCTCTAAGCACAAGATAAAGAAACTTATAAAAATTAAATGTTTGCCCTATGGGCAGGATACGATTTCAGGATTGGTTCTAAAGCAAAGCCTGCTGGTCAACAAAACTTTCTAGCGCGTCACAACGCTGGTATTTTTCCCAACTTGATCGAAGATTATTAATATAATGCCAATCCTCAAGAAGCTCATAAAACTAATGTCCAGTTATACATTACTTAGGCTCTATGTTCATATACAGGTCGTTCCGTAAACTCTATTCCTTGTTTCCTCTCGCCATATTTTTTTTCTTGATATAATGCACTGAGTGAGTAAGGAACATCCTGTAAGTGTTGGCTCTAAAAAGCTTATACAAACGCCTCTTATACAATCGACTCTTCAATCAAAATGTTGTTGCATAAAAGAGTCATAGAACCAATGCCATGCATATATGCCAATAAGATATAGTGAAGGCAATCGAAGATCTTACAAACCACAGCCGCCGAACTATATTATATTGTCACAGGTCGGAAGGAAATTAGGAATGTTGTAGAAACTACTGATTTTATTTAGAGACGTCCAGATTTGTCTCATCTGTAGATGAGTTAAAAGTTAAAAAGTTGAGTGTAAACCTATTTTAAAATCATTTGTATGTCTTTTACAGCAAGCCAATCCTATGTATGGTATGAAGTCGTTTCCTTTAATGTTTCCGTGTCCAAGAATCCACATTGAATGTCTGACCGTCTCCTCGGTAGTCTTTTGGCATTGTCGGACAATCCTGTACTTCTCTGCATCCGTCAGTGAATGATTATGTGATGTTGTCTGCGAGTTATAAATATCATAAATCTGTTGTTGTTGTCATAAAATTAAAATAAGGTTCAGATATTATGTAGTCAACAGGGAGCTCCAGATCAAATATATCTAAGATTTTAGAATAACTATAACTTCTAAACTTCCATACTCTTATGGCTCTTAGTCAAATGGTCGTATTCACAACTACGTTCAATTCATAATTTTGCATTCAGTGACATACCACGATATTTTGTGGCATATGTAAACGACACCTGTGCATTATCTATAAATATAAAGTTAACATATGTTGACTTATGACTATTCAATATCAACAATCATTCTAAGACGGTGCTTTGCTTTATTTCAGATCTGGCAACAAATGTGGCCATAGTCGTTCCAGCAACTTCTACTATGTCACTAGTGAATAAAACACATAAAAGTGGACCCAGAATGCTCCCTTGCGGTACTAGTGTTTGTACTTTTCTTAATTGAGAATATTCATTCTCACATTTAACGCAAAACAACCTATTTTAAAGATACGATTGAAATAAAGTGCAATATGCCTTTGACTACTGTGTACGGAATTTTGTTAGTGTACATCCATGACTGACATTGTCGAATGCTTGCGACACATTAAAGAATACAGAAACAGTTTTTTGTTTTCTAAAGCCTTTTCTATTACATCAGTAATGCGATGAACATCATCAATTGTTGAATGTGCATTAAAGACCTGCACAATTAAAGATAATGGTTGTGTGTTGCAGTTATAAGTTGATATTGTTGTTTTGTAGCAGTTATTGTATGAGAATCTACCGTTAGACAAAAGATTCTAGGGGAAGGTAACAGACACAAAAAAAAGAATGCGAAGAAGCGCCGGTGAGTACACACACACACACACATAACAAGATTTAGCTATGAAGTTTTAAGTGAGAGAGAGAAACAAAATCTGAGAAAAGCCAAAAAGAAATTCAAAAGCAAGTGTTTTAACTGCAGTGAAATAGGGCATTTGCAGGCAAGTGTAATAACAAAAAACAACCCCTGTTGCTACATGCAAGAACATCAACATACACGAACAAGCAAACTGAATGGTGCGTCGACAGCGATGCGACTGCGCACATACAGTGGTGGCCTTATAATTAGAAACGATTAAGCGACATGTATGTTTGTTAATTTATTTTCAAAACTTTGTTACTCATTTAAAAACTAATAGCTGAAAAACATAATACAACAAACAAGCTTTAAGTTTAAATAAAAAAAATTCACAGCATCAATATCATTTTTAAAAAAATTAGCGAAAATCAAAAAATACCAATTTCAGTGGTCATATAATTAGAAACGAAAAATATTCTTACAAACAGCTTAAAAATATTTAATATATTCACATTTAATCGGCATATTCTTTAATATTCTTTAAGATTTTGTCGGATAGCCCTTGTTTGAACAACATCTGCAAGTCTTTTCGGCAAACTTTGGATCAAACGTTGGCATGTTTGTACTAATATTTTTTGCCAGCGTTTTTGCACCAGCTGAGGCAATTCGTCGTTATTTCGAGGTTTTATGTTTTTAAGATCTCTTTTTACAATTGCCCATAAATTTTCAATTGGGTAGACATCAGGACCAAGGGGTAGCCAGTCCAGAACATCAACATTTTGACCCGAAAGCCAACACTTCACTAACCTTGAACCTGTCTTCTCTTGGAATAAAGGCTGAAATTGGGCAAATTATAACATCAGAAATATCCACACGGACAATAAGAAGGCTTTTACAGGATTCGGGATTTCGTGGATGCATTGCACAGAAAAACCGCATGTCTCAAAAAAAAAATATTAAAAATCGGTTACAGTTTGCAACGGAAATGCTTAAAATAGATGCGCTTTTCTGAAACAGAGTTCTCTGGAGTGACGAATCCAAGTTTAATTTGTTCCAATCTGATGGAAAAACTTATGTAAGATATCCTCCGAACAAAGCCCAAGGTCCGAGATACACAGTGAAAACTGTAAAACACGGTGGCGGCTCTATTATGGCCTGGGATACTTTTTCTTGGTGTCGTGTGGATCCAATTGTAAGAATTGAAGGAATAACAGACCAATATCAATATAAAAGCATTTTGTAAAATGTGATGGAACCGTATTTCTTTGAGTATTTATCCGTCAATTACATTTTTAGCATGACAATAACCCAAAGCACACTTCAAGGTTAGTGAAGTGTTGGATTTGTGGTCAAAATCTTGATGTTTTGAACTGGATATCCCTAAGTCCTGATCTTAACCCAATTGAAAATAAAGCTTTTAGAGACATAAACCCTCAAAATAACGACGAATTGCCTCAGCTGGTGCAACAAAGCTGGCAAAACATATTAGTACAAACATGCCAACGTTTGATCCAAAGTTTGCCGAAAAGACTTGCAGATGTTGTTCAAAACAAGGGCTATCCGACAAAATCTTAAAGAATATTAAAGAATATGCCGATTAAATGTGGATATATTAAAATATTTTAAGCTGTTTGTAAGAATATTTTTCGTTTCTAATTATATGACCAACCTGAAATTGGATTTTTTGATTTCGCTAATTTTTTTAAAAATGATATTGATGCTGTGAATTTTTTTAATTTAAACTTAAAGCTTGTTTGTTGTATTATGTTTTTCAGCTATTAGTTTTTAAATGAGTAACAAAGTTTTGAAAATAAATTAACAAACATACATGTCGCTTAATCGTTTCTAATTATAAGGCCACCACTGTTATCGAGAGAGATGTTCACAAATTTCATTGAACGCGATCAGGAGATTTCATTGGCTGGCGGCAAACAAATAGTCGCAAAAAGAAATTAAATTCGCCAGAATTTCATATTAGTGAGTCGTATGGTGGAAAAAAGTTTAATCGTCAAATTCAATTCAACGTCTGTTACTATACAGCATTCTGATGGTACGGTGGTATTGAAAGCTGTTAAGAAGGAAAGTTTATTTTTGGCAAAAGGCGAATGTCACAGCCTGTATGCTGCCGTTAGTTCTAGTCAAATTTGGCACAACAGATTTGGTCACGTTTATTTTAAATCTCTATGTGACATGGCAAACAAATGGGTGGTAACTGGAATGGAATTGAAAAATGTTTCCAGTGCAGGTCAATGTAGAACGTGTATATTAGGCAAGATCCACGTGATACCTTTTCCACAAGAACCAAAAGCCTGTTGGAACTCATCCACAGTTATGTGTGTGGCCCATTCTTCAACATAAATTCGCTAGGTGGCCCCAGCAAAATGGCATGGCCGAGCGAGCCAATAGAACGTTGGTAGAAATGGCTTCTTCAATGATGGTACACGGCGGTGTTCCACAAAATTTGTGGCAGAAGCGGTAAACACTGCAGTCTACTGGCGCAATAGAAATCCGACCAAAATACTAGGTAATAAAACGCCTTATGAAGTATGGTACGGTAAAAAACCCAACGTTCCTCACTTGAGAACATTTGGCTCGTATGCAGTATTATTGCATAAATCCAGCACAAACAAATTAGCGACCAAGGGGCAAAATTTTATCATGGTAGGCTATTCACAAGTGGCCAAAGCATATCGCTTATTTGATGAAAGAAAAGGAAAAATAATTGAGCGCCGTGTTGTTATTTTTGAAAGACCAACAGAAACAAAATCCAGATGACTATTTGCTAATACATATTGAGGAAAACTTAAAAGTCCCTAAAACCAACCATATGGATCACAAGAACTTGATTGATGATGGTACGGATTTTGACAGTGTTGCCGAATTTGCTGGTTTCGAGACAGCCGAAGAACAGAACTCAGAAAATGAAGTCGACAACCTGCAGGATAATGCTACTACGAGTCGTAGGACAATAAAAAGGGCAAACGATTTAGACCATGGAAACACCAAATTTTAAATAAATGGTTAAAGTAAATCTACCGACAACAGTTGACGAGGAAATAAATAGTTCGAATGGTGATGAATGGTACGAGGCAATGTGTTCTAAAATGTCATCGCGCAACAAAAATGACACATGGTATTTGGTGGTCTTGCCTGAGGGAGCTAAGACTATAAATACCAAGTGGATATTCTTTAAAAAAAAAAGACGAACGTGATCGTGCAGAAAGCTTTAAAGCCAAACTTGTGACTAAAGGTTTTAGTCAAAGATTTGGTATAGACAGCAACGATATCTTTTCACCCGTAATTAGATATTCAACCATACGATTGATGCTGGCATTGGCTGTGAATTGCAAAATATATCTGCACCAAATCGATATAAGTTCAGCCTACTTAAATAGCGAAAACATTATGAGATTTATATAAGGCAGCCTAAAAAGTTTGTGGATCACAGATATCCTCATAAATTTGTCAAGCTCCACAAGGCGATATATGGTCTGAAACAGTCCGGAAAAGAATAGTATGATAAGGTGGACTTGGTATTGAGAAAAATTGATTTCAAACGTAACAGATGTGAGCCACATTTATATATGGCACCGTTAGACGGGCAATTGATGACAGTTGCAGTTTATGTCGATAACCTTATAATTCGCTGCAAAAATGAGCGATGGTAAATAAAAGTGAAAGAAATGTTGGCCGAACACTTTCCTGTCGCTGATGAGAGGCCTGTACATCACTACCTTGGAATAGAAATTGAACGACAAGGTGAAACTGGTGCGATAACAATTTGTCAGTCCTACTACATAAAAGAATATTCGAAAGAACACGGTATGGAAAATTGTAAACCAATAACAACTCCCCTTGATGCAAATCACCAGGTAAAGTGTACCAAAGACAATTGCCAATATGTAAACCAACATGAATACCAGTCTTTAATTGGAGCGACTATGCATCTGACCATCATCACCAGGCCGAATATACTTCATTCCGTGTCTAAATTATCACAACGTAATACAAATCCTCATGTTGAACATCTGAAAGCATCTATACATAAACTATTATATCTTCGAGGATCCATTGATAAGAAAATTGTGGCCATTCTATGGTCGACCGCAAGTCATACACCGGGTTTATATTTTTCGTCGGAGATTCCCCTGTGTCATAGGAATCAAGAGGCCGAAAATATGGCATTGTCAGATGCTGATAAGGAGGCGATATTTTTAAGATGTCTTTTGACGCAAATTGGTTTTTCATTTGGAGAACCTTTTGTACTGAATATTGATAATCAAATTCACAAAAGAACGAAACATATGGACATCGGATTCCATCATGTACATGAAGTCGTGAGAAACCAAGAGGTGATTTTAAAGTATTGGCCAAGCATAATTCATTGTTCAACACTTGTAAATAGTTATTTAAACTTTTATATTTATATTTTTGAATTTACAAGCTAAGTTCGAGTGTTATTCTGTTAACCTGTATTTTGTCAGTTGAAAATCTAAATCGTTGCCATTATCTTTCTCAGTCTTCTTTTATGCTCTATCATCTCTCTTATATAAGCGGTGTATGAAATATGTTGTTTGCCTGGAGTACTTTCCCACGCAGTACGTTCAATTTCATCAGTTGTTTCTAGTTCTTTAAAGGATACTTTTGAATTTTGAAGCACTAGTCTGAAAATATTGCAAATCGGTAAGTTTATTTCTCAGCGAAGGATATCTTGTCCTATAGATATCTACATATATATTTCATAACGCAGTGATCACCACCATACTAAGATTATTCTAAGGATGGTAAGTAAGGCATTATCAAACCTTTACTAATTTTTTTATTTATTTACTATATAAGTTATTAAAATAAAATTATTTATATAGGTATAGTTAGTTAGTTAAGATTAAAAATTGACACATAACAGTATATTTCGCTTAAAGTCCACAGTTTGCACGAAGTTTGTGGAATTAGAATTCAATCGCTAATTGGACTATAAATAAAACAAATTGGACTATAACAAGCATTCACCGTAATATTTTTATGGACTGTGTATAAAAAACAATATTTTGATATTTAATTAACAAATTTTTTATTTCATTTATTTAAATGTAACAAAAAGTAAAAAGATTTTTAATTACAATTGTAAACTAAAACAATTTCAATTGCAAAAATAAGTTCGGTTCTAATAAAAAAAAAAAAACAGAAAAACTAGCTCTACTATATTAAAGATATCTCAATACATAAATGCATATGTGTTGTCTGTTTTAGAACGTATTAAAACTTTATATATTTTTAAATTAATTTGCTTTAAAAAGAAATCTGTTATTTTTAATTGATTTAATTTGATTTTTTAAGAATACGTTGTCAAGAATACGTTTTCAAGTACGTTGTAAAAATCTAAATCGTTTTTTGAACAAAATGTTTGCAGTTTCAATCAGTGTTGCAAAATGTAAATGGTACTGAACTATAACTGAAAGGGTACTTTTTTGCATCATGCAAATACATGCTTATATTATTAGTCATTACAACCCTTCAGCCAGAATTACGACCTAGCTTCTCACAGCACTTATTTTGAGTATTAATTTTATACATAACTGGCGGGACCTACAGTTTAAAGTCGAGTCCGAGCGACAAATTTTTAAGAAAATTTTCAAAGAAATTTGATTAACTCTCAGAGTTTCTGCTAGAAGGATGTCGCCGAAGAAATATTTTATTTTTATATTTTGTTTTGTTGGGGATATCTGAGATAGGGTTTGAACCGTGGATTCACATCTAGTAAACCAGCACATTACATACAGGATTCTTTATTTTTTTGTATTTAATATACATACGGAACGGAACAGAAAAACTAACGCTTTATACGTGTTCCTCGCATACAAAACAAAAACAACTGATTCGAAACATATCAAAACGTAAAAGCTCCGTTTAGTCAAACATCGACGGAACGTAATGGAACATACTATAATTTTCAAAATATTACGCTTCGGCAGGCATTCTCATTGCTTTTCGTATTCTAAAAACGAACGTAAATTTCTCGAACTAACGGAACTATAAGCAA
This sequence comes from Sarcophaga bullata, assembly GCA_005959815.1. Taxonomy (NCBI): domain Eukaryota; kingdom Metazoa; phylum Arthropoda; class Insecta; order Diptera; family Sarcophagidae; genus Sarcophaga; species Sarcophaga bullata. The sequence goes on along the minus strand of QOCX01000332.1, from coordinate 136,771 downwards.
ACTGTTGCTAACGCATTAATAGTTGAAAAGCGCAAGACATAAAATTATTTAAAAAAGTACTGAAAGCGCAGCAGGACTACTGCGGTATTTTTAAAACGGAAAAGTACTGAAAAAATACTAAAGTACTGAATTTTTCAACACTGGCTTCAATGCTTCAACGTTCGAACCTAAAATTGTATTTTCTTCTTCGAATATTATTTGGAATACCTTTTTCAGTAGGAAGCGTAATTATTTCAGATACAGAGCCTTTATAACTTTCTCGGTCATATTGTTGATCAAAGCAATTGAAGCCAGTCTATACAAAATTAAAAATTTCCTTAATTGATAAAAATTTTTCAAATACATACAGACGTACATACCTAATATGTATTGCAAAAGTAAAAATATTGTTTTAAAGTACGATAAAAAATTATTTCAATTCTTGATTTATTTTTTGTATGTGAACCTACCTTTTTAAACCAATTTACAATTGTGTCTGGCTTAACCAGCCACCACGTCCTTTTAAAACTCAAGACATTAATTATAGTAATGGATTTAAGATATTCTGGAACGGTTTTTCCCATTTCAAGCGCACAAAGCTGTTGCTATGCTATAATTTATCTATAATGGCGTTTAAAAGCGTGGATAAACCCTTGGTCTAATGTTTGTATAACGGCAGTTGAAGCAGAGAAAAAGAAATTGAATTTCTATATTTGGCAAATTAATGATAAATTTATGGCTAGACGCATTATCAATTTCATTTCAAATAAAAACTCTCACCCAACTATTATTATTTGAAAAGAATGTAACTGGTATATTATTTTTTATTTTTTTTAAAGGCCTTGGCTTCTATGGTTTAACTATACAAAATAGTCATTCGTGGGAGGCGTAAGAGTTACAAACCTATAATAAAGCTAAACGAGTTTTTCAGTTCATTAGCGTTTTAAAAAAAAAGTTGTGTTTGGGATTGTCTTATAATATAATCCACTTTCGCCTGCGTAAAAATAGAATCGGGAGAGTAAATTTTAATTTGATTCGATTTAGTCGATCCTTCCTTATCATTATCGTCATGTATTTTTCCAAAAAATTTATTACGTTTGCGCCAAGTCAACTAGCGTTTGGCTCTATATCTTCACGGATTTTCACTTCATTTTTTATTATTTTAGATAAGGTTGATATTTCATTTTTTTATATTTATTGCACAATTCACTATGGGATAACAAGTAATATTTATTTTTTATTTATTTATTTTATTATTGGTTAAATTCAGTACAACAAGCATTTAATATTATTTAATAGTACTATCTAAACAGTACTACAATGTTACAATGATTAAGTTTATTATATAATTATTATTATTATTTATTAATTAAATTAAGTTTAAGTTAAAGTTAGCCTTGAATATGAAGAATTCTAAAGAAATGAAAACAGTGTGTGTAAATTTCTATCTTAAATTGCATAACATTACTCTTCAATTGAATTTCTGGCGGAAACTGGTTCCACGAACGAATAGCATTTTTTAAAAGTACAGTTAGTTCTAGAAAACTAGAGCCTGGTAAATAAATAATTAGGTTAGGTAGATAGATAATTCTGTGTAGGAAAATCAGCATACGATATTTCAAAAGATTTTCCATTGAAATATTGTAAATTCCATATGCAAAATGCATCCAAAAATGTATATTGCTATGTTATTATAAGTTACGTTAATTTTATTTTTGCTAACAGAGTCAAAACCCACAAAAAGCTCACATCCATATAAGAGGGTAGGAATTAAGTATGTTTTTGTCAAAATCAGACGTATATTATAAGGCGTAAAGGATTGGGTTGTACAGAGATTCCTCAACATAGCATACTTCTTTCCACAAATCGAGTTAGTATGGTTAGTCCAGGAAAGTTGACTATTAAAAATAATGCCTATTTTAATTATTTAATAAATTTAATTTTATTTACAGGCAAATTAACTTGGTATTTACCCATTTTCTGTTAACTATTTTGATTTTTTTTTTTTACAAAGCAACAATCTGACAAGCAAATAATAGAAGAATTCTAACATTCATTGGCGTGCAATGATGACATTGCCAAAAATTTCTCAACATAGAGGACGCACTACCAGTGTCTAATTTAATACGGTTAGATCATGTAAACTTGCTGTTGAAGTAAATTCACAGATATGTTGGAACGTTTACGAACTCAATGTGTTGACTATTCAAAAACAAAACAGAGTGATAACCAATTTCCAATGCTTTTATCCTAATAATTAAATATTTAGATTTTGCGGGGTTAACCCCTATACCATTAGCAGTAGTCCATTCGAAAATACGATGTATTCCTTTATTTAAAATTTCTACATATCGGTCGAATGACATAGTGTTACCAGTTATATAAAATTGCACATCACCAGCATACAAGCTTATTTTGCAATCTTCGAGCTTGCTCGGCGGATGATTGATGCAAAGCAAGAACAGTAGAGGACCAAGCAGCCCTCAGGAACACCTCCGCTTAGAGGCAAAATTGTTAATTTTCTGCTTAAAAAAATGCATGTCTACCAGTTAAATACGAATAGGAGACAAAGAAAACTTATGAAGAAATCAACTTGCCTCCGAAGCATCGTCCTCTACAAAATTCAAATTGATAACTTTTGAGGATGTTATTATTTTCAAGATGTCGGGGCACCTCATTATGAACCAATCTTTCAAATGCTTTCAAAAGGAATGGTGGGATTGCTATCGGTCTGTATTCACAATTGGATATCTTTACCGGAACAATCCTTGCGAATTTCCATATTTTAGGGTAGCAATAGAAACATTGTAAAGGGAACATGATGTGTTATAAGAATCTTAAGAAAACTTTGGATCCATCCTATCAACTCCTATAGCATTCGACTTAATTGACAAAAGATTAGAAATCACATCATCCACGCCTTTAAAGTTTAAAATCTATTGCTTTATTACAGCATTAACCCTAATCTTACTGACTGCCTGTGAGGCTCATTAAGTTGATGATCAAATCAATGCAACCAAAGAAATATCTGACGTACCGTAAGTAAGTTTCATATGTTTTGGAAAATTCTGAGAAAAAAAGTTAAGAAATATTAAATTTTTTCATCTGTTGGAAACGGAAATATAAAATAGTAACGTTACCTACTCACATGAGCCTCAGAAGGTCATGTAAAGTAATTCATATTTATTTCTAAGTTTGTTTACTGAATAAGTCATTATTCTTATCTTCTATTTATAAAAATATTTATCTTTTATATACAAAGTAACCTTTCGTATGCAAAATCATATTTTTCTGCTCTGCTTACTTTAACGTTTATTCCTTTATATTTAAATTCAAGAGTTAAAAACGTTAATTCCATTTAGATTTTGTAAGAAGTAAAGATGTTTGTTATAAAAAAATGCAAAAACGTTTTTCGCCAGAAGAGCGGCGTAGTTTTTGTATATGAGCCTTGTCATGTCAGTAAGATTTGCTACATTTTATGTCAGTAAGATAAGGGTTGAAGAGCAGATGTCGCCTTAGTGTCTGGATTGAGTGCTTATACTTCAGATACTAGGGACAGGGAATTGGCCGTTTAACAGAAAAAATTAAGTGGAGGAAGAGAAGTTAGCTAAAAAATTTTTAAAAATTCAGTGATGATGTATGACTAGCTCTCATTCCAATCGAATCCCCGCAGTCCTCATCTCTATTCAAAATATATAGAATACCTTAAAATATATGTAACGATAAAAGTCGAACTTATGTTTCTTATGTTTCTGCTTATTGTGTGCCGCAATGAGGATGTAGTACAAAGCATCCAAAATGCTTGGAAATAAAGATATTACCCGCCATAATAAGCCAACTGATGAACTAATGATTTCGTTTAAAGAATCTAGCAAACTACCATCAACCTGGAAACCTACTATGAAGCAAAAAAAAAACGCTAAATTCTGCCTTCAAGCAAAATTTGTTTCATGTTACCAACATAAATCTGGCTAATACAAATAAATTCAAAACTTAAGTGAAAACAGAGAGAGAGAATACCGAATGATTGTCAGAACTCTTCAGAATAACAAAACACATAACATTTAATACAAAATCATAAATGAAGTGACTAATTCATAGGACAATACTGAAAATCAAGCGATATAAGGAAGAAAACGATTAATGAAATACAAGCCGGCCGTTGCCAATCTTTCTCAACGAAAACACGAAACTCTTCTTATATTATATTGACTTTTTTGCAGAAGAGTAATTAAAATTGGTTACTGAACTACAAAAATTTTCCTCTACAAAAATTCTCTCCCTTAGTACTTAACTGGTCATTGCAAGCCTTCAGTCAAGATTACAACCTAGTTTCTCAAGCTACTTATATTGTGTGTGTACTTATATTTCATTCATAGGTGGCAGGACCTAGAGTTTAAAGTCGACTTTGAACAACATAGTTTTTGATATTTTTTTGCCTGTACAGACTTAAATAGAACTTTAATTCGAAATGAATGATTTTTAAAATTTAATTAAATATCAATAACTGAAAATTATGGTATATTAGAAAAAAAACTACAGAATTAATAATTGTAATGGTTATTACTAAACATTGGCTATTAACATCAAATTATGTCTCAAACTTCTTATACAAAATATCTATCACATTAGCACATTCATTCGTATCCATTAGTCTAATCTTAGATGATTGCAGTGGTAACGTTATCGACCACTGGCCAAAGTAAACACATGACTCACTCTCACCAGTTAGTATTTCATTGAGCAGTGAAAACTTACGATGTAAGATTATATGGCCTCAATGTTCCATGACCTATGGTGAACGAATTATGTCTAAAGGATTTTTATTCTTCTCATAACACTACCAAAAATCAAGACTAATTAATGAAAATGGTCACTCTTCTCACAAAAATTAATCAACAATACACCAACATCAATTCAAGCTCAATAACTGCATCTCCATTTACAGGAACACATTTTCTAGCTGTAGAAGTGGTTAAATCGTTAACAAATAAAGTAAATGAATAAAGAGGTGTTCTTATGAATTTCATGTTACGAAGATGAACACGCCATTTTGTTCGAACAACTAACCGAGTATCAATAATCGCGAATTAAGAACTTTTCTCGTTACCATTGTAGACACTTAATTTGGAAATTATTCAGTGAAACAAAATTAACAGAAACTAGATTAAAATCTTTCGAAATATAATGATTAAAATAAATATATTGAAAGAAAAGATTGGATTATAAACTCTATGATTATAGCGTTGTGGTACACTAAAAAATTGAATATACATAAAGACCATAATGTACCAAAATATTTTAAGCAGTTCGCATTCCATTCTTATTTCCTGCATCGTAACATATTGTAAAAATGTATTTCTAAAATAAGAACAAATGATTGTTTTAGGCTAAAGATGTTAGAACTTTTTGTTATTTCAATATTAGAATAAAATCTGTTAATATTGTTAAGAAAATTAAATAATTTAAATACAAAAAATCTTAGTCGTAATCAATACTTGGCCAACCAAAGTGTTGAGGATACAAAAAAAGTTTGTTGCGGCCATTAAAATATATCCGTTAAAACATTTTCGTATCTCCTGAAATGTATTTACCTTAAGTGTTCGTATAATAGGTAATAATTTTTCTACTTCATTTAACTGTTGCATGGAAATTAAAATGTTTAAATCGTTGTACGTGATGGTGCATACTTCCATTAGGGGCGCAAATCACTTAATCAATAAATTTTTGCTGATGAAATGGTTTTCGCACATCACTTCCAGGTCTTCCGAGCAACTCTTTTGCTTGTTTACGTATTCGAAAATCAAAATTTAATAATAGAAAGAGGGGAGAATTAATAATTTGACTGCCTTTAAGTTTTATTAGCAAATATCTACAATTGAATTTCAAGATTTAATTTTAAAATTCCTTATTTAATATTTGTATTTTTAGTTTATAACAAAAAATAAACATAATTCATTTAATAATAATATGTATTTGAAAAGAATTCAAGTTTATATGTGTACGTAGCTCGAACATATAATAAAAATATTTACATTTGAAACACTGACAGTACTTTTTGTTTTGCTTTGAATGTATTTATGCGAGATCGAAGTATATCGAGATCGATTTTTTTTAATCTGTCTTTTACACACATCCAGCGCATACAAAATGCTTTGATTTATTATAGGTTCCACGTAGGGGTTTCTGACATATTTCACACATTGTATGCCAATGTCGTCTAGTTATGGATTGAATATGTGAAACTAGTGGTTGAATATTTACCGCTTACGGTTGCTAGTCAATGGGACTGAGTTCAGATGCTACTTCTTCTTCTACTAATTTTTTTGTGTGTTACTTCTTGGAATAGCACCCGTGCATTTATTGCTGCAAAGTCCAATATGTTGAAAAAAAAACTTGTACTGGCTTTGTGCTATATTTTCTAACCCTTTGGTCAACAATATCAACACCAAATTTAGTTGAATTATAAAAAGTCACGGTATTAGGTTTGCGTTTGCTATTACTTTCATCTATTTTAACAATATCGTACAAAGTACTCAGTAATAAAACATTTTTATGTCTCTTTGCTTGGTAAACTGTCAGAAGGCACTTATTATTTTCAGTTTTTAGATCTTCATGGGCATGCAAATTTATTTTCGATTTTTTCATATATGGTGCTACATACCGTCTTGCTTTATTGACTATCCCAACTAGAGTTGTACGTTTGGAGAGCAATCTCTCTGCCACCGATACTGAGGTAAAAAAGTTGTCAGTCGTCATATTTCTCCGTTTGTTTACGAAAGGTTTCATTAGACGCATTACAATATCCTCTCCAAGCATAAGCAGGGGGAAACCGTTGAGCAGATATTTCGATTTGACATCTACGCAAAGCCAAAATTTTATACCAAATTTGTTGGTTTTATTCGCCATGTATTGAGTAAATTAGCAGCTTGTTTTCGTAGAAAAGAGTTGTTCATCAACTGCGATGTTTTCACTTAGTCTTTAGCAAGATTTGAAATAAAACGGCTCCAAACATACGAAATTAAGGCGAACTTATTTGTTTTTAGTCTAGTAGACCTTTCTTCTCTCATACCAAAACGAATATATTTCATATAAAAATTAGGAAAACTAATTGATAAAATAAATAGTGGAAGTCAGATATGTGAAGGGTCAGATGACTCCCCTCCATCTTTTTAGGTCGTTGTTTAAATAACTGAAATGTGGAATACCTAAACAAAAAAAAAAACGTTTATATTAAATTTTATGGAGTCTTATTAAAAGTTACGAAATAAAAAATCTGTGATATAATGCATAAGAGAAATATTAGCAGTTAGATTTGTAAATGGTTGAAATGACTCCTTACCATCTTTCTAGTGTTAAAGCCTGCTAGAGTATCCTATCAACAAACTTTATATGCACGGCAGGATTTCACATGATTGGAATTAAAATTCAAATGCAAAATAATTCTCAATGGATCGTAAGATAGGCTCAATTGGTATGAACGCGGTGGAATGAACAAACTAGGGTTATCCAACATAATTTCTCGATGTTTTCAGCAGTGTTTACATTGTATCTTCAAATTTTCTTGTGCAGTAAGCTGATTATGATCATCACAATCACTTGTTAATACTCGAAAAGGGTACTGCTCTTCGGTTATCCAACGATACATATTTGTAAATGGTAAATCTTTTACTAAATAAATGACCCCAGCTAAACCGGAGGATAACCCTATATTTATGAAGATCCTATTATTATATTTATATGCATTGTGTTTTGACCATTTACTAAAAAAAAATTTACAATACAAAATAAAAACTGTATCATGATATTGAAACCATAAACATTATTATTTTCTTTTATTTATAATTTATTGGAATCATATTGAATAACGATATAATTTTATCATGCATTATAAAATTACAATAGTACTGTATATTTAATACCGCTACATATTTTCCATAAATTATTCATAATAATCATTATACACATACTATGCTAATTTTTATTATTTTTTTGCATATTATATGTATTGGGAGTAGTTTAAATTTTTTGATCTCTTCTGTTTAGTCGAGTAATGATATGGCTAGGACATTTGTATGGTTACTCAGTCTATTAAATATCGAGAGCTGAATCATTGTATTTAATTCGTAATAAATGGTACAAGTAAATATTCATGGATTTTTTTTATTACTTACAAACCAAAGAATACTAAGAATAAATCTTAAAATGTTTGACTGCAACCATAGTATTTCTATATTGGAGTTGATTGTTCTCCGATACAACTGAACGCTGTATGTCCGCTCTAGAAAGTATAAATAAGAACAGAATAGTTCAGTTTTATTATTTAGCTTCAAATATATTTTGTGCTTAAGGGATCTAGAGTGACCAGCTACATCGATTCTAAGACGAACAATACTTAATCGCATCCAAAACGCATTGAATAGCATTTCTAAAGATCAGACTGAGAGTCTATTTGATTCCACGTCCCGTAGATTTTGCCGCCATTAAAAATTGATGCTACGCTATCAACTATTAATTTTATTTTTTAGATTTGCGACAGAAGTATAAAAGTCATATTTATTTCCTTATTTAAAAAAAATTTCTAAATATTTTAGGAAAAATTATGTATGTAGGTGTGTTGTCGTCAGAAACCATCAATTTGATTGCATGCCATTTACTAGAACCTGAAATTTTAGAAGAATAAAGGAAAACTGATTAATTTACTACTAAGAACTTTTATAAAAATATTATGAAAAATAGAATATTTCGTTTAATTTTCAATAAAATTATACAAATTCGCAAACAGTTTAGTAGAATATTAAATTTTGTTTTTTTTAACGAAACAAATAAATTGTTTTTATTATATTATATTTACATACTTACCCTCTAGGCAGAATTACGACCTAGCTTCTTACACCCCACATGTTGTGTGTTTTAATTTTATACATAAGTGCTGGAACCTACAGTTTGTAGTCGACTCCGAACTACAAATCTTTTTAAGAAATTTTTCATGATAAGTTTACTTAGTCTAAAAGCTTTTTCCAGAAGACCGTTGAGAGGAAGTCATTAAAAAAGTATTTTTTTATATTTCTTTCTGTTCGAGATGTCTAAGCCACGTCTACTAAGACTGTGCTAAACTACGGCAACTTCAAATATGAATAATGAATTATGCAACAAAAATTGTTCAACAACAATAATAAAGAATATTAAAACTCTTTAAAGTGCACGAGTTTCTAAATAAAACTTCTCTCAATCTTTTAAAGAACGTAAACGATATTTAGCCGTATAAGGTTCCATGTTAACACGCCGATTCGTTTATATATTTCTACTTGTATATTACTTGCGAGCACAATACAATACCGAATAACTTGCATTAAGTCTTTCCTTTGATTATTAAGTAACGCCAAAAAAGGTGATCTTTTGCAATAATGCTTCATGACATCCCAAAGGCTAAACTCAGAATCGGCGATATCGGTAGTTACTTTTAAGGTTAGTAATTTCTGCTCCCTCACAGTCTCAAACTGTTTGTTACAGTACATCCGTGAACGTCCTGAAGTTAAAAATTAAGGCTACTTGAACCTAATTTTTAGCGATTATAAATATCGGTCACACTATATTTTACTATTTGTCTTGTATATACAGTTAACAGCATAAATCTTATTTTAGCAATTTCATAAATTTTAGCAAAAAGAAAATAAGGAAAACATTCTGGTGACTCTACATCTTGGGACCGCAAAAGTGTAAGTATGCCTCGCAATATTTAACGAAAAAGCATTGCTAACACAACAATTTTCTTTTAAAAGTCGTTACATTCATAAATTAACATTCGTAATTTAAAAATGTGTGTAAAAGTGACCAAAATGACTCACCAGAATATTTTTCTTATTTTTCTTTTGTTTTGTGAAAAATATAAAAAATTTGTTTTTTTTTATAGTAGAACAGAACTAAATTAATGAAGTAAATAAAAAAACTTTAAATTTTTATACAAACTTTTGGCTAAAATTCATGAAATTGCTAAAATAATATATTGCCGTACAAAGACTTTTGCTGTTAACTGTATGTATGCATGTATGTATGTAAGTATGTAGTATATAATTATAATATATAGAACACTGATATTAGTTTTATATTGAACAAAAAAATGCATTAAAGAAATATTAAATTGATACAAAGTTAGATTGACACATCGATTATTTGCATATACATACAGTGGACAGTAA
>QOCX01000332.1:93509-126574 GCA_005959815.1 Sarcophaga bullata | reverse complement strand
ATTTTAAGTAATAATATGTAAAAATAATTGATGTTTTTATATTGATTATATTAATATATTTCTATTTTATAATAAAGTCAAAACATTTTAAAATTTTTTCACAAACCATAAGAAGAATGAGGGAAACTTTCTGGTGACACTATATTTTTGCACCTCAAAAGTGTAAATAAAAAACTGAAAAATAAGGGTTTTCTTCACTCTTGAACAACAAAAATATTTAAATGAACAGCTTAAAGTACTCAATAAATAATTTAAGAGCGCCTTCCTTGATGTTTCTTGACTTTTAAAGCAATCGATAAACTATTTTCTGCAAAGGAGTTTTATTTCTATTGAAATCATAATGCAATCTTAAATTCAATACTACATGATTATTTTCTTTGTATTTTTCTCAAACTATAAATATAACTCAAATATAATACAACAGGACGTTTCTTTCTTTAAAGAGAACTTTTTTAGAATATTATCATCAATAATTTGGTCTATTGAATGAATAAAGAAATTTGATTGCAACATTATGACTAGATAAGAAACACAAATCGGAAACTTTCGTTCACGCTAACTTTGAAAACGCAGACTTTACGTCTTGTTTTGTTTTTTATTTCCTTGGTGTAATGGCTTTAGTATTTATTTTTGTTTTGGTTTTTATAAGCCTCATCTATTATGAAAATTTTATCCGTGATTTTAAAGTTTAACGAAAGTTTTTGAAAGAGCACAAATGTTTATAAAAAAAATTAAATTTTCAATAAGATATTTACACATTGAACTGACTTTTCGTTGTAGTTTAACAGTAGCTTAAGTCAGTGAAAACATAACTAACCTTTAAAGTTAAGTTTCGAATGTGAATTAAGAATAATGTTTGTTGTTGTATTAAACAATCTTCAGTTAATATTACGAACATAGCTTCCCACACCACTTATGTTATGTGTTCTAATTTTATTCAAAAATTGGCGGACGTAGAGCTTGAAGTCGACTCCGAATAACAGATTTTTTAAAAGCTGTTCATGGCAAATGTCTGACCTGGAGTTTGCACCAATAAGCCAACGCAACGACCTTCTAGACTGTCGTAACTTCTGATGTTGTATTATATTATTAAATTGAAAATAGTAATTTACTATTACGTATATTAATTCTATTCTATATAGATAATTTAAATGATTTCAATTATTATATCTCCCATTAAACAGCCAACTGCGTTGATAAACAAATAAAGAATTACAATGTCAATAAGATTGCTTTATAAAATATGTTTGTAAGTCTGAAAGAAATGGGAGCTATTAGATTGATCAGAACGTTATTCAAAAAGTTTTAATTCTCTATAGGCTGTCTTTACTTATTTAAAATACTGCGTGAACGCAACGAAATTGAGAAACGTGTGAGTCATTTAATTTAACTTTTTTCAGTAAAAATCTGATTATATTCTTAGGGGTTAGTAGCTGTATTTTATTCTAGAAGTTGGCTAGTTTAAGCCTTTTAATTTTTGTCATTTTTCTTTTTAGTTTGTCTTAAAAATCATGGAACTTTTTTTTTAACAAAATTATAATACTTCACTTTAAGATAGAAAATGATATAAACTACTTCCATTGTGAACATCGCTTACTGTGAATCTGCCTATGAACTTTTCTACTGTCTTCCAGTTCATCTTAGACACTAACATCAAATAGATTTTATTAGAATCTAACAATCAGGAACGCCATTTTCATTTAATATTACCAAGTTTCAGGAATTTCACCACAACAAACTTCATAGTTCCATAGGCCATTTGTAGCACTCGAAAGAAACATACATAAGTTGTAATCAATCTCTCCACAATTATTTTGTAAGTTGGTCTATTATTCCATCTCCTTTGCTCCTTTCACAGAGATATCTTTCTTTCGTCCGTATGCATAATTTCTCTCTTGCTATTATATATCTATATATATATAGCTATATATATCCTGGCATAAGTGGAACATAGTGAAGTCTAGGTTTGTTTTTTTTTTATTGCTACTTGACCCTAGAGAGAATTTTTACATAGTATACGTCCATCATGCATCGACTTTCATTGAATAATATTTCTTAGTTTTGAAAAATAAAGAACAAATCATTTCTAAATCCAAAAAAATATTCAAAGAAATCTTATCTCTGGTAGTTTGTCGCCTTTATTGTGGCCGTCAGCGTTTATCTCAATATGACTGATGACAATGTAAATACACACATTCACAGATCTTTCTGCTTTATATTGAAACTTAACTAAAAAAAAAAATTTTTTATAACATTTTTAATTTTTCTACAGCAGCAGTTACAGACAGCTACACTGGTCATACACAAAATAATATGACGAAGTTTTAACTGGAATATTTGAGACGAAGTAGAAGAGAGGATGGAGTGCACGTTTATTTATTGGGCGCGAAGTTAAATTTAATGGTAAATCGCCCGCTCATGATATGATTGTTTTTATTTCTTTCTCTTTGTCGTGCAAGTATTGTTGTTATTAAATACGCTTCATATATGTGGTCTCTCCAATAACTTTCTGAAACATTCGTTGATAAATAATCAACAGAGTCACAGCAAACTAACGGGCGACAATTTAAAAAAAAACACAAAAGTATTGAATTTAATATGACCAACAAAGCCTTCAGAACAAATCGATTTAAAAATGAAAAACATTTGTGATCATTTATTCGTTTAGTTTTATGCATGTGTAAATTTCAATTTTTATACATTTGCTGCTGCTGTTCATTTAGTGATTAAATAGTTAAAAAAATAAGGAAAAAAAATTACATGATTTTACTTACATACGTACATGCTGCGTAGAAGTAAACAAAGGTAAACATTTGCTTAAAAAAAGTTCATGATTTGTTTATACATAAGTCTATACGTAGTACATAAATTCTTATAAGAATGACGAATTAAATAAAAATGTGTTGATTAAGCAAAAATGAAATAAAAATTGAAACAATTCATTTTGAAAATTAAAAGTGCTTTACATTCAGTGAATCAATCTGTCGGTCGGTCGTGCTTAGAATAAATTATGGAAATTTTAAGTTGGCGATTTTTAACTTTGTGCCTTTTCTATCTTATGTTAATACGAATTTTACGCATATTTTATAAATAATTATATGAGTGTTAACACCTTTACCACTGGCTATCACATAAACCATGTAATAATAAAAATGTGAACAAAAAAAAAAGAAAATTAAAATAAAAATAAAAATAAAAATAGAAAACTAAAGAACATGATAAACAATTTGAAATATTTTCATTTTATAAAACAAATAAATGTAAGCCCATAGATCGTTTCGTTGTTTAAATAGAACCTTTGTATCTCTCACACTCTCTCTCTCTCTCTCTCTCTATCTATCTACAATATCTATCTATCGATGAATTTCTCTCTACATAGTAATTGTGAATAACAAATAAAAAAACTAACAACAAATAAGCAATAATAAATAACCTTAATGAATATCAGCGGCAACAACTACATGAACAATTAACAGCAACAAGTGTTTTCGCTTGATTCAGAAATTCAAATTCGATTACTCATCTGATTATTTTGAAATCATTTGTTGTCTCGATTCCAGTCAAAATGGTTATTCCTATTTAAATGATGTTGCAAACTGTGTTCAATGTTGAATCACCGTTTTGTTCAAGTTAAACAAAAAAAAAATAATAATAATAACAGCAACAGAAGAATCAACAAAATTACCTGGAATTTCTCTACTACAACCAACGATACCATACAACAACAATGTGTATGAAATAAAACCAACTAAAGTTTACTCACAAAAGGAAGAGCATTAAGCAATAATAAAAACCTTACGCATCTTTAATAGCACTGTTGTTGTAGTAGTTCTATATACAATATTTGTTTTTTTTTTTACTACACATGAGAAAGTGACTACAACTCATTCATCACATCAACATTAAGAGTTGCCAATAATAAAAAAACCTCAAATATAACAGGTAAATATTTTCAACACATTATTAAAACAATATCTGGAAATTAAATATTAATACTTAAAGACGATTATTATTATAAAAATAGTTTTATGAAGAAAAGGATCGTTGCTAATGAAATTTTATTTTAATATGACAATACAAATGTTTAACCAATGGGAAATATTTATTTCCACTTGCATACGATTGTTGTCTGAAAAACGGCAACAGTGTTAATCAATTTATTTCTAAAGAGGGAGAGAGAGAGAGAGAGAGAGAGTTTATTTCATAATATTTTTTCAAGTTTATGTCAACACCTATTGCCTCTTTGAATACTCACGCTCTACTATTTTTGTATCTTACGGATGTGTACGAAAAATACTCCCAAGTATTTTTTCTCAATTTCGGATAAACGTGTTTTTTTCCGTTCGTTTTCTTATTCCTACATTTATAAATGTGTCCGACAAGTGATAAGAAACGTTTGTGTATGTGCAGTATTGTTGGAATTAATAGCAGAGTTCTCAAGCAACGTTTAGAAACAACCCAGATTTAATTTAATTGTACTTCCGAAATTTCTCTTCAACAAGTAATTGAGCACAATGAGCGTCTGACGTCGTCATATTAAGTCCGTCTATACTAACGGATCTTAAGCATAAAGCTTAACGCAGTCATCAATCAATGCATTGTGTATCTGTTCAAGAGAAAGAATTTATAATTCTTCGGTAAATTAATGATTGCTTTTAATATTACAGTTTACTTGTATAGAAAATTTTTAAGAAATTTTCATATAAGTTACAGAGATTTTGAAATTAAATTAGAAATAAACGAAAAAAATTGAAAAGTAAATTTATTAACAATGGCGAAACCATCCAGCATAGCAAAAGTTATTAAAGGAAACATTTTTGAAGCGCATCATCATTTCCCAACGGCTGTGTTCGCAAGTAGCATCTACCATAGTTGGGCACAAGCGGATTGCACTTGTTGCCTCACATTCGTTTATAATAATTATTATTATTTAATGTGCTATATGCTTGATCTTAGTTGTATCTTGTATTTTCATTGTTAATTAATTGCTAATTATTCAATTTCATACACAATTTATGAAAGGCGCAATAAAGTGAATCTTATTTCCTCTTATTGCTTAACACGCTTGAACGGATTCATTATCTGTAATTTCTTCTCTTATAATTGGTCTGTTCGATGTACGGCACTGCAGACTCTGAATTAGAACTTTTCTCTCTTTACCAAACGTTAATAAAATTTAATTTCATTTATAAACGATAGCCAACAAATCTGAATGTATAAAGAGAAATGATTTCAAACAGCTGATGTTTCTTATGTAAATTTTTGAGATTTATTTATTAAATTGTTTGATAAATTTATACCCAATATAAAATGCATAATTATTATATAAAATAAATAAAGGGGCCTGTTACCAAAAATCATAATTCCTTACATGTTTTTCGCAGTACCCATCTGTTTCTAGCCAGTAAAACGCATCTGATCTTTTATGTGATATTTCCATTCACATGTAACATAAAAATATTCAAATCTAATGTCCACAAACACTACTCCATCTTTCCTACTTCCCATAATCTATTTTTCTAATTCCAACACAATATACTGTCTGAGTAGGAGTCATCTTTTGAGCGATGGTTCAAAAAACATTAAATAAGAGATTCTTAGATTTGATTTTCATTTCACACACATTTTTCACATTTCATTGGGAGGCAACATATATGACATACAGCATTGTGCGTCATTGTGTGAGTGTGTTTTTTGTTATTTTTCTCGTAGTCACCGGTGTGAATTTGTGAATATTCGCCAAATATTTTGGGAATATTAGGAGGAATTTCTTAATTTTATTCTTTGTTTATATTAAACCCTTACTGTTGTGGCTAAGCTTATAAGTGTTGTTTTTAATATAACAATGGGTTTTTGTAATTTAAATTTACTCACGCAAATAATTTCCTCAGTTTCTTGGTCATTAAGTATTTTACGTTCACGTCTACTGATAGAATGCACAAAAATTTAAAAAAAAATTTATTCTTATTATTGCATTTGCCAAATGCCACTGTTTGATTTAAAACAAAATTTATTAATTTTTTTTAAACTACAAGCCATTCTTGCCTTTAATTATTGTACAATTTTATTTTTATTTTTTTTTTATTTAAAATTCTTAATTTAAAAACATTAGAGATATTCTTATCTTTAAAAAATATTTAATGGGAACTGTTTCTAAATAAAAATTATTTGGACAAAATAATATTAAATTATAAGATAGACATAATTAAAAAGATTTTTTTCAATTTCATAGACGAAGGTTGATTACACTCGTAATCATCTATTGCCAAGATTTTCTTTCGCATGTCAGGGAAGAATGGTCGAAGATATCTAGATTTAATTAACGTCCTGCCCATATTTTCTTGTTTTTTTTTTGTTGTGTTTAGTTTTTATAACCCGCATTTAATTAGGATGCGGGAAAAATAATATTATTCCTTAGCTACTTTAATTGCCAGCCAAAAACGGCGAGTCTTTGGCTACCCCCATTACAGCTCATTTCAAATCAATTAAGCCGCAGTTCATAAAATGGAAATAAATGATCTGAAATTTAATTACGTTTTCTAACTTAATATCAATAACAAAAAAAAAAACAAATAAAATGTATAGTATTTTTCAAGTTGTAATTAAAAATATATCGACAACAAATATGAAAATGCCAAAAAAATACTTTTTGGCAAGCATTACAAAAAATTCATTCCCAAACATCCATTGGAAACTAACAGAATAAAATTAAGTAAATTTACAATAACTGATAAATTGCCCAATTAAATTTTACTTTCTATTTGCATTCAGAGTTGATTTTTAAGGAACATAGCCACACAGCAAATTTACTAATCACTTTCATTTATGCGCAGGTAACATTTTATTTTACTTAACACTGCAACATATCAATATTATGTTCTCAAACTTTATTTTATAGTCGAATAGAGTAATCCGATAAAAATGACGGATTGATCAGTTCATTTAACGTATAGCCTCGCAGCTTTATTACACTACTTTAAAGAAGGAAAAATAATATAAAGTAGCATGATTAAAAGAAATTAGTTTTAAAAGGAAAAGAAAGAAACATGAAAAATAGGAATCACATCTTTCACTTTCTTCTCTATACCGCTCATTATCAACAAAAAGTAAATCGTATAAATCGATAACATAACCTCCAAATAATGTAAAGTTTTTACTTCAGTCGTTAGCAAATTTTCGATCATTGTACGGATAGTTATATTACTGAACTTTGAGGCATTACATCTGAGTAACGTAAATAGGCTAAATCAGCTGGAAACATTTCTCCTCCACGTAAAAAACATGCTCTGATATGGTCGCAAACATTCGAATATTCGCTTAGCAGTTAATAAATATGCTGGGATCGAATATAATGCGTATGTATGACTTTTTACAATTTTCATCTAAATATATTAAATCTCCATTCTCCAAAAATTACTAAAACCCCCGATCTATAAAACTGTTGAATTCATCTATTGATTAATAAATGCCTATATGTTCCTTTTATCATTCAAAGATTTCAATTATTTATGCTTAAAATGAAGATACAAGAAGGATTAAACGCTGTAACGCAAATATCGTAACGAAATTGATTTTCGAAATAAATCTATCTAAATCTACAAAAAAACCTTAAATTTTTACATTTAACTTTCGAATTACTTATACATTATTTTCATAGTGTTATACCAAATAGTAATAAGCCTTAATTCATTTAGGAATTTGGATATATTCTTATCTTAGCTCCATGTGACATACTCTCAAAACTTCTCAGCCTGAAAATTTATCATGTTTCGAGTAGGTGAGGGTGTATCTATCAGGCTAGGGAGATTTAGTCTTAATCTTCATTTCTCCTTAGAACAGACAATATCAGTTATGTTCCCCATTTGTGCAACAATCCGAGTTCATTGTCACTTAATACTCTGGTTGCTCTGTATACATTTTTCATATTACCGTTTGGTTTGAATTTTACATTCCATCCTTACCTTTTCAGCTTCTTAATTTTACTAACTTTTGCTGCTGCGGATGCACTGGTAGTAGGCTGTGTTATAACCTACAAGTTTCGGGGTTGTGGTTTCGACTTCAACCTAAGGCTCTGGTCTGTTTCATTTTTTAAAATTTGGAGATTATTACTAAAACAATGTAAAAAATTGAGGAGGAAGGCTTAATTAATACTAGTCATTACCAATTTATCACACACTACTTCCTCCTTTCATTCTCCCTAAACTCAATTTCTGATATTCCAATTTAATGCACTGCGTGAATAGAAATATCCTCCTGAGTGTTGATGTCAGTTAAGCAAAATGAAATACAAACTTCTTATTATTGTTGACAGCTGCGGATTAAATGTTCATTCGCTCCTGTCTTTCATAGTTTTTCCCAGATCCCAATAATTCTGAGTGAATTTCACTTAGTTGGGTCTTGATGATGGACCCTAATCTCCATTTGGGAGGTGTCACTTGCACTCTTCGGCTACATGTTAGCAAAATTTAAGAATCAGTGCGTTTTTATCTGTCTCGGACTTATAGCATGTCGAAGATAATTTTTTTTTATTATGCTATGCTTCTTGTTGTTTTTTAGGATAAAGTGTGAACCAAAAATTTAATGTGTGGAATGGTAATTTCGGAACTTCTTTTATTTAGGATGTAAATGTCCTGTAAACTTATGTATTCTCCTTTAGTAGACTACACTCTAACTCCAATTCCACATATTTATTGAGGCTACCGTTATAAACGGTTTTTCATCATAAACTTTTTTAGTTTGACATTGTATGCTTCCAATTAATCTTTAATGTCACCTATTGAACTTATATCATTTGTTGAAAGTCCACGTAGGGTTTGTATTACTAAGACACTATATGACAAATCACAATCCTCGGTTAAGGCATAATAATGGACAAGAAACATGTTTTTGTGCCTTGAACGTGAGATTGTAGTTATAATTCGTTAATTTATTTATTTAATTCACCGCTCCGACTCCAGCACGTTTCACTGATGCCAACGAATTTCAGCTGCAACGCATTGCATTTGAAAATAATTTTTCCGGTATAGCGAAAAAGTTCGAGTCAGATTAATAAATAGAGAACAAAACAACTAATCGATATGCAGTGAAATCTCCCGTAGGCGGATGGTCACAGCAGATTTGACCGTTAACGGGAGGTGTCCGTTCACGGGATAGTTCAATATAAAAATGTCAGGATTTTGTGCTATTAAACATGCTATTATTGAGTAATGAGTAGACAAATTTCAACACAACTGAAGTATGTATATGTATATGTTTATTTTTTTTAATTAATTTTAGCTGAGATTCGTACATTTTATCAATTTTATCGATGTTTAAGAAATCTTCAAAACTAGTCTCGTTATTTTCCAAAATTCTTTGAAAATTCGTAAGTGTTACTAATGGCACATTATCTTCCGGATCAAATTCGTTAACAATTTAGTTTTGATTACTAAATCCGGCTTTGCGAAAACAGTTTTTGATTGTAGAAGATTGCACTTTATTCCAAGCAGTTTTAAAAAACATATTGCATCCAGCACTCTGATGCTCTTTGAAAGCTCTGATACTGATTTGGCAGAGCTCATTTTTGAGATGACATAATTTAAAATCAAACTTCTATAGTTAACTTTAAAACTTTGAATTATGCCTTGGTCCAAAGGTTGACAGACTGAGGTTACGTTTGCTGGTAGAAAGATTACATTAACATTGGTTAAAGACATGTCCCGAAGATGAGATGCAGCATTGTATACAAATAAAATAATTTTTTTATTTTGCGACTTCATTTCATTGTCCAAATGATGCAACCACTTGATCATTCTATCTCTTGTCATCCAGGCCTTTTTATTGGCCGTAGATATGTTTTTAAATGCACGTGGACGAGCAGCCTTTCCAATAAGTAACAAAGCCTCTTTCTCTCCAACCATATTCGCACAAAACAGGATTGTTAGTATTTTGATAATTTACCACCCGTACATTTTTCTGAATTTGTTTTTGTGGGGAGTACTCGAAAAAAAAGACCACTCTCATCTGCATTGTAAATGTCTTCTGGTTTGTATTTGTTAAGTACTGAAGGAAGTTTTGTCTTAAATTGTATAACATCTTCAGGAATAACGTCCGAATTATTATGTCGCTTACGCCATTTTTTTAGCCACCCATTTGATACAGAAAACCCATGATAATCTATTTTCTCAGCTATTTCTTTGGCGTTTGCCTTCACAATTGGTCCAGATATAGGCAAATTTTTGGTTCTTCTTCAAAACACATCTTGTGAACATCCGATCCTTTTGTAGAAAAGCAATTCTTCTTATAATTAATGTTAACTCCAGATTGCCATACTGCCTTAAAATTTTCCTTATTTTTCAAAATGCTTACAGCCTGAGTTGTCCCAATATGAAATCTTGAAAAAAACATTCCCATTAGCACCTATTTTTCAAAGTGTTTTGTTTTGTTACCTTTTTGCAATTTCATGCACTGAAAGTTTTTCTTGTTCTTGCACATTTATTATTTTAATTTTTTCTTTTAATGTAAGAGAATTTCGTTCAGCTATCCTACAATAAAAATTCTTCAATAACTAACGCATCACGCAATTAACACACTGTCCCAAATGAACACATTCAAAAAATATTAAAAAAAAACTACACAATAATCTGGCAATGATACTAAAAAGGGGAATCACACAATTTTATATATGTATGAATGTACATAAATGTGTTGCTGTGGGTTATGTATATTTTTTATCCATTAACATTTTTGAATTTTGTCCGTCTACTGGAGGTATTTTATGGAAAAAAGTGTCCGCGTCCGGCCACTGCAGTGTCCGTCTAGAAGAGAGAAATTTGTTCTAAAAATTCTTGTAAAACGAAGGGACTAGAAAAATTGTCCGTTTAAAAGACGTGAGGTGTCCGTTAGTAGAGTTTTCACTGTATATACATATGTACACCCATATTTATCAAAGTTTCAGCACTAGAAATGCTTTTCGATAAAATTATTATTAGCCACGGTATTATTCTCCGAATAGACTTTTTAAGTTAAGACATTTTTTTGGCTTTGCGGTGTAGTTGAACAGCTCCTTTGGCTGATGCATCAGTTTTATCCAGTTTCCTTAATATCTTGGATCCATTTTAAACTATTTTCATAAATCATAAACTTAAAGTCACTGAAAACAATTGATCGCATTTGGTGTAATTTTGATTTAAGTAACAAAGCGATCCCATTATACAACAGGGTGTACTTGGGCAAACTAAAATAACATAATCCTGGAACGCTATTTACATTTTTTTTTTATTTACAAGTTCATTTATTTCTATTTTTTCTTTTATTTTCCAAATGTATGAGAGCGATCTAAAATTAATTTCTTGATAGTTTTTATAGCAGATTGTTAATGTATCTTTCATTAAACTACTAACGAGACTTAATTAATGAATAATTGATCTTTGAACCAATTTGTTGTTTATTATTACTGTTTGGCTTTTTTACTATTAAAAAAAAAATTATTGAATGAATGAGTTAAATGTATGACATGAACATTTCTAGGGGTGTATACTTATATTGTGTACTTTTTATTTTTTAATTTAATTCAATGCTACTATACTTTTGAACACATATATATATATATGTGTGTGTATATGTACATATATGAGTATATGTACATATATGGGTGTATATATAATACGTATGTTGAATATCGAATTCTAAAAGAAATCTTCACTGAATATAAAATATCCATATGGCTGTGGGGTTCAGACAATAATTTATTTAACTTTTGTTTTTATTTAGTAATGTTAGCGCACACACACACGTACATACATACATATATTGTTTATATATGCGAACTTACAAGGCATACATACACACATGTGTAGAACACAGCAACCAAACGGACAGAATATAAGTTGATAACTTAAAAAATATTGCATGATATATACATAAGTAAATATAACTAAATAAATGAAATTATATATCTATATCTTCTACTCGATCAAATATACATACATGTGTTTATATATATTTAGATATACGTATGTATGTATATAGAAAACTGACCCCTTAAATTATTTAATTGACACTAATTTAAAATGAGAGTAACGTAACCCAAGTGATGGCACCAATTTAACCCAACCAGCTTGAAATTTGTTTTTTTTTGTTTCTTTGTCTGTCTACACATCGAAACATACCAACATACATGCACATATATATGTATGTATAACTGCATTCATATTATTTTCATAGACAAATTGGCCATCTACAATTTGCTAAAAATGTATGTATGTATGTATAAATATATAATCATACATTCATAAACGTAATAAATGTGTAAGTACTTTCATCTAATATGTATAATACAGCCTTTTTTCATACGCATATTCTGAGAATGTGTTTAATTTATCATCAAATTTTAGTTTCTTTTCTTTATAAAGATCTGAGTTTATTTCCTTTAAACACCAATACTTTATTTCAAACACACTACTGGAGAGGCACGGTAATAGTTTATTGTGACTTTAAAAAAAAAAATAAATAAACTGATCTGCAAACAGTATTGAAAAATATAACTTAATTCTCAACAAATAAATTCCAAATATTCCATACGTAAAAAGAAAAGAAAAAAATCGTTAAAATATTATTTTTTTTTTAATTTTTTAGCACTTTGATTGGAAAGCTTGATTAGATTTAAATAATTTCGTAAACAAGATTTGAAAATATTTTGAAAAGAATTTAAACAAAAAAGACGTTTTGGAAAAGAAGTTTCTCGATAAGCAAAATATATGGGGATCGAATCATTTCAAATAATATTCAAACTTTCTTTAAATGTAACAATAATGTTCAAAGAGAATTTTGTACATGAAAATATTTGCACATTAAAATCCTTTAAATTAAAAAATAAAAAAGTGAATATAATAGAAACAATACAAATATTTAAATATAAAATTCATAATACAGCAAAAAAAATGTTATATAATTATACAAAGGATAGCATAATAATAATAATAATAATAATAATAATAATAATAATAATAATGTTGAAATGCAGTCAATAATACAGAGTGCTACTTAAAAAGCCTTTGCATAGTTTTTTTTAACGGCATTATTTGGGAACCTAACAAGAACTCAAGATCGCAGATTAACAATAACAATAAGCGATATTAAAAGCTTCTGGAGTAAATCAGAAACAATGCACAGCTTTATGGATAAATACGGCATGAGGAAATACGAACAATAACGATCCTATATCTGCAACTGTTACAGATAACATCTTTAAAAGGACAACAGGCAAACTCCACAACTGGAAGTAACCAGGAGTTGACAAGATATATAACTTTTGTTACCAACATCTCACGTAGCCAGATGATCAACATAAAATTCGAAATAAACCCCAAAGAAATTGTGCATAGGCATCACTTATTTCAAACACAAAGCCTCAAACCCAACATCAACTTCACAGATCAGGCCAATAACATGCCTAAATACAGTGCAATCGCTACAATTAACAGTAATTACTGTGAGGGCAACAATATAATCACAGAGAAACAGGAAGAATGTCGAAAAGGTATAAAAGACTGCAATTAATAATCGAAAGCGTAGTTACCGAATAAGAAATATCGATATCGAAATATATATAAATATATATACAGAAATATATCAAAAGGCTTTCGCTTCAGTACCGCATTTATAGCTCATAAAAATACTGAAAATATTTATCGACCCATTGTAGATACGATACAATTTTATACATACGAAATACAAATCATAGAGGAACTAGTACAACTAGTACTAGTACTTGTACTGGGTGATTCCCTTAGACCTTTAATGTTTTGTTTGGAACTAAATTTTCTCTCTTTACTTTTTAAACAAATCCGATATGGCTATAAACATTATCCGGATACTGACAGAATATCGCACTGCTTTTACAGGGGCTATTTAAAACTCTAAGTGGTATAAAAATTAAATTTGGAATAGAAAAGTGCAGAATAAAAACCATCACAAGAAGAAAATATACATCATCAGAGAGCTTTACAATCATAGGATACGAACAGATAACACCCCTTTTAAAAGATGAGCACTATAAATAACTGGGTGTAATGCAGATTATTACCATTGATAACAAAAATCAGAAAAAAACATCAAAAAGGAATAGAATAAATAGCATATTCAAGAGCATACCTAGTAAAGGCCATCAATACCTTCGCTATTCTACATAGAAAATCAATCGACAACTATGCATAACTGGCAGTCAGAACTTTTACATGTAAGGTGCCCAATATTAAAAATCTTATTGATTTATAGAAATATCTTGCGATGATAGAAGGACTTATAGAAGGGAATATCAGATTTAGCGTAATAGCTAAATACTATAGGAAACACATAATCAGTGCCCCATCATTGGTAACCGCAGGTGCCCGGGGAATTATCCTGCGGTAAGGGAATCATCTCTCATCTACTTAACAGTTGTACAACATTATTCCCACGACACTATAAGCACACAGACACGATAATATATTAAAAATAGCAAAAATTAACCTAATAAAACAGCTACAAATCGATGAACCTACCTACTATTAGCACAGATACAACTCCAAGCCAATAACTGAGAACAATCGCTTCGTATTTTATTGAGATAGTTCAATATTAATATATAGACAAAACAAATAAGAATTGCCTTTATAATCGACTTTGCAGCACGAAGAACTTGATCCGAGTAGAAAATACTGTAATAAGCTCCGTTAGCGACAACAAGATCAATAATAAGGTTAAACCTTAATATGAAAATATTAACAGACTATTATGTAAACAATATGTCACCCAATTGAATCGACACATCAAATACTGTAGAAACTTAACAAGGAACAACAATTGTACTTTTGCCCCATCGCATAACGGGTAACGAGATATCTTGTTTTTAGCAAATCGAACATTGCGGTTGTGTTACGAGATGTTTGTTTTTAATTTCCCAATTGTCTACTTCAATAATAAATATTTTTGTTCTGTTATTAAGGTAACAAAACCTCATTCTTAAGACAACAGATTAGTAAAACACACCTTAACTTTGACTTGAGAATGTAAAAATAATCAGTCATAATTACGCAATCAGTAGATCTGTAGATCGTATGTTAAGATTTTCTACATTTTGCGATGACATTATTGTTTTAAAATGAATCGATGGAAACATTAATTTGTTTAGAACAAAGTATTTCACCATGTAAACCCTCTAGTAATGTAATTCTCTAATAATATTGCCTATGAAGCAAACTTCTAAAGCGTTCGTACGAAATGTGTTACAAGTTGCTATACATTTTTATGTTAAACTTAGGAAGAAAAAAAAAAAGATATCTTTAAGTCACATTATATTCGCCACTGTATCCTGTGTAAAATCTCTGTATGCACCTACGGAGCAACAACCAGTGTAGAAATTTCATCACAACGTCCAACATTTGGAGATGTAGTGAAGATCTATAGACTTAGTCTGTACAGAAAGTAAGTCCTACATATTATCTACTGAATTGATTTGCTTTATTAGTCATCCACGCCTAGGCAAATAATAAGAACGCACTGGTTGACTTTATGAATGTGTTGATAAGAATTGATTTTATTTTTAAAATGTAGCTACGCACGACGTTAAAAATGAGTTTTTAAAACAATTTCGCAGAAAAAAAAGAATAATCTTATAACACTAGTTTCTATAATAGTGGATTTACAACAAACAGTGGAATTTTGTTGAGAATCATTATTGTTGTTAAGAAAGATAGTATATGTCCTTTTTTTAATAATGTTTCTATAAATAATAATTAATACCTTGTTAGCTTATTTTTTGAATATTTGCATTTCTGTAGAGGAAAACGAAAATATTGACTGCAGCATTAAAGCTTATAATTTTTTTTCATCAAAACTAGATCATTACGAATGTTTACGCCACTGCAAGAAGTCTAGGAAGAGTACTCATGCAAATTTGATTTGCGATGATGTCGAATCACTGATGTTATGAAATCGAGTTAAAATGTTATGAACAAAGATCTCTGTTACAGGGTCTATAAAATAATGAGAAATTTCAAAATAAAATTTTTAAATAATTAGTTAGATTTTAATCAAGTTAAACATTAAACTGTTTAAGTAAAATTTTGTGAAAGGAAATAAAATAAAAATAAAATATAATTTTTATTTCTTAGATTTATTTAATTATTTTTTTCGATGTACATACATAGATTTTAAAATGTTTTCAATTATTAAAATCGTTGTTGTTTTGTTTCTCAGCAATTGTTGTTTTTCTTTTTGTGTATTTTTTAAAAATTTAATTTTATTTTTTTTTTATTTAATAAAAATATTTTGTAAAAAATATTTCGTACATATTCGATAATATTTCATACTTTTTATCGTTTCAGTATGAGTGACGACAACAGCATGGTAAATGACATTCAGGACGAAGATGGGTAAGTTTAGAGAAAATTATCAGATTTTTATTTAACTGAACTGCAGTGGTAGTCAAAAGCCGATTAAATCATACAAATTTAAGATCGATTGTTTTTTATAATATTACTAAATAAAACAGCGCCTAAAAATTTATTATACGAACTTATTATTAAGTTATTATTTTTCTCTGACATTACACAATTCATTACATTTTTCTTAAAAGCAAATTCCAAGGTGTGGTGGTGATACTTGTGTCCATTACCGTTGAAATGAGTAAACAAATGAAACTTACTCACACTTACACTTACTTACACACTTGCGACAGTCAAAATACACGTAGTTAATAACATAGTGTAGGTTGTGAGTTTTGTTGAGTACAACTCAAAATTTTTTCTCGAACCCTCCAAACTTGTTTTATTTGACGAAAACGGTTTTAACCTATTATCAAAATCCAAAGTTATATTGTTCCAACTTTTTTGATCGGGTAAACTTAGTCATTCTTAATTGCAAAAATATAATTAAAAATTAGTGGGGACATTCTAAAAGTGCGTTTAATAAAAGCGGACAAAAACATTTCAATATACAAATATCCAAATTTATTTAAATAGTACAGCACTTTAAGAATGTTACCACTTATTTTATACTTTTTAATTAAAGCTTGCTACTACGGATGGACAAACTTGAAAATATATATAAAAATTCGCATTTGCCAAGTTTGCCCTATCGAAACACATCGAATTTTAATATATCGTTTTAAAGTTCCATCCCTTCTCTTTCTAAGAAAGTTTAAATTTTGGACATCGGTTCAGAAATATTTGTGTAATCAATAAATTTATGAATAAGTCCAAAAAAACAATTTTTGTCGAATAAAACAAGTTTGCAGGGTTCAAGAAATTAAAACAAATATTTCAAATCTACTCAAAAAAAAACTGACACCCTACACTATGTCGTTAGCTGGATGTATTTCAATTTTTTTTTTTGTCGCATAGTGTAATTTGTAAATATTCTTCAAATGAAATTTATGACCTCATAAAACTTTTTCTCTCTTATTTTCTCACTCTCTCTCTCTCTATTTGTACAGCAGGCATACATATGTATGTATACGCATATACATCTAATACATTATACAGTAGATAATGATGATGCACTAATAATGATTGGAATTACAATTATGATAACGAAACACTTCCCGCTTGCGTATTTGATCATTTAGACTCCATTTTTTTATCGTTTTAGTTGTATTGAATATTTGAAATGTCTATAGGATGGACAGGCAATATCAAACAATCAATGGATTTCATTCAAAATAAAAATCCATTGAAGTTTAAAAAGATAGAAGAAAAAAAAATAAAATGACACTTCCTTCGACAAAAAGGTTATCGCAAAAAAAATTTATTTTCGAAGAGTTGATACTAAGGCAGACGTAAAGAGTTCAAGAAAATTTTGAAATTACAGTTGCTTTCATTCATTTAATATTTATTACTGTGTCACAGCCGTAGTGATCGGAAACATTATATTTAAAAAAAAAAAATAAACTTTAATATCTTTATCATTTAGTTTAATATTTTTAAAACACAAAGTGAATATTAAAAAAATCCTTTTAAAATAAAATAAAGTTTTTGATCATATATGGATCATTATATTGTCAATTAACATAATATAATATTACTTTTAGATTTTCTACATCAATGCTCACCTTTGCAGCCATCATGACTTTGCTAATAATGATTGTGGGAATTTTCGGTAATTTTCTAACAGTTGCAGCTTTAATAAAGTGTCCCAAAGTTCGTAATGTAGCAGCAGCTTTTATTATGAGGTAATTACAATAATTTTTTTTTTTGCCTTGCGGCTGTTCGTTTTAAATTTGTTAATTAATGTTTAATTTTAGCTTGTGCATTGCTGATTTATTATTCTGTGCCTTAGTTTTGCCATTTAATGCTTTTCGTTTTATTAAAGGCACTTGGAGACCTCGCGACGTTCTCTGTAAAATGATACCCTTCATTCAATACGGTAATATAGGCGTTTCACTCCTCTGTATTGCTATGATCACAATTAACAGGTACGTAGATTTCAAATATGTCTCATTCTGTATTCTGTATGGTATCCACCCTTAGAATAATAATACATATCATCAAAACAATAATCACAAACGATGTTTTGAAATGGTTGTATTGTATATTTACGAAATATAATTGTGTAGATATAATTTCTATGCTAACTCCAGTTGTATTTCAGAAGCTTACTTTCGAATTTGATCATTTCACAGTTAATATCAGAATATTTTTATTCTCATACATATTTATTTGACAAATTATGAATGTTTTAAACTTATATAAGAATACGTGTATATCTCATATACATATGTATATAAAAAATGTTTTGACATACATACTTACATATTTACACACATACATACTTAGTAAAAATGTTGAAAAATATAAGAGAAACCAAAAATGGGAATTAGGGACCTCAAAAAATAAGCCAAATTTTATTTTCCTCCTAATTCGTGGTTTTCAATGCAACATATTTCTGCAATGGTTATTTATTGTACGTTGACAAAATCTTTAGCTAAATTATATCAAGGAAAAATTATATTTTGGCACTATATATTGACCCATTTGGCCTGCTAAAATTTATTTTTCTTTCCGGAAAAAAAATCGTACATGACCTACAACTCGGTTAAATCGTGAAGAAGACACTACAGAATAGTCTAATTTTAATTAATTTTTTTGACAAACCTGGTAAAAAGTACTAGTGGAATAAATTTTCTCTTAATTTTCGCTTTTCCAATCGTGACTCACTAGAGTCATAAACATAAACAAGATGTATAAAAATGATTATTTTGTATTTCTAAGCAATATTAATGAATAAAAATGAATGAATAATTTGACCACAAATACCACTTACTTATATTCTAACACATCTTTTGTCTACACGAGCTTTCCGGAAATATTTATTTGAATTAAATTGTCATAAGATTTGTTTTTTATCATTTTGATTACTAAATCACTGTCCTATTTAATTTTATTAATCTTTTTATTAAAGTTTTTAAAAAAATTCAAAGTATTTCGAATCCATTCTCATTTGTTCCAAAGCCAAAAGAGTATGTTGAACATACTCTTCTCTTCCTCTTTTTCGGTTCGATCGTAAGTTGAATACCAATTTTTGATTAGAAGTAACTTAATGCGGAATTGTAATCGAAACGCTGAATAGGCATGATTATCTTTAATAATTGAACTACAAGGAGGTATTGAATATTGGCAATATGTATGTACATTAGGGTGACTGTTAGCTGTATGAGATTTTTTATGTCGATTTTTTCCAGTCACACCCTCCAGTTTAAATATTCATAAAAAAAATCCTATCCTATCCTATCCTATCAAATTTTCAGATCAATTGGTTGGGGTTAAGACGTGACGCAAAACCGACCAAATTTGGAGCAAGCCATAAAATTTAACTTTCTTGTCTCATAACCTCAAAAGTAATAATTTTATGCAATAATGTTATACGAGGAAGATTTTGCTGTAAAGTTGTAAACATTTTTTACCTTACTTAAAATTGAACTGGACACTTATAATTATTCCATTTATTTAATACATAAAAAATGTTAGTTGGAATAAATGCAGCAGTTATATGAAATTTTGCTTTATTTCCGTCTTTAACGAGTAAGGTACTGTTGAAGAAATTATAACATAGTATATAGTTGTAATCTTTGATTTTCTTAACAAACAAAAATATACTTGAGATTGTCAAATATTTTATTTTCACTGTGATGGACTTGTTTTTAGAATTCACGTGAAGAATGTTCATTACCTTTCAATTTATTAGTTCTGATCAATTCTGGCGACAAATTGCGATAGACTGCATAAAACAAGACCAGCGATGGGCGTTCGCCTGATCCTAATCGTATTTACATTCTTATAGTGCTTGCCTACATATTCTCTATTATAAGAATGCTTAATTCCCACTAAACAGTTACATACTGCTCAAATGATTTGTGGGTATAAGGTTGGATACCCTTTTCAGTAGTTACCCTCTTAAACATATCTTGAGCATTTTCAAATATCGGACGACATAAGTGGCCAAATGACTGCAATTAGATGAGTTCAGTTTAAACTTCTCCTCCTCTTAAACTTCTGATACATCCTTTTTCATTGATCTTATTTGTCGCTATTGTTTAGCATTAATGATGAGTGGTGAAAGGATTAGGGTATGCAAACAAAATGTTTTTCTACTTTATTATTGCACTGAAGCATCCTTGCTTTTACTTTTACTTTAATGAAGAAAGGTAATGTGTCGCCGTCAATATCTTTTTCTTACTTAGCGCTTTTATTTAAATTTATTTCAATTTTATCAACTATAATTCCCTTTCCCTTCCTTATTGCGTGCTGTCTGCTATCATATTGTACGTGTGGCACCTATATTGCCCAAAAGCAGCAAAACTGGCAATGGAAATTTAAGTCTTTCTAGTATTGAGTTAAATACTATATATTCAGATGTCTCTTTGAGATATTTCATTATAATTTTAAGCTTTCTTTCGTTGTCTATTGCGTTTATAAAAAGTCAAATGTTTCTAACTTGTTTGCATTTTTAGATATGTTATGATCGCCCATCACAGCTCATATGGCAAAATCTATAAACGCCATTGGATTGCTGCTATGATAATATTCTGTTGGGTATTCTCCTATGGTATGCAATTGCCAACTTTAGTTGGTGCTTGGGGTACATTTGACTACGATTCAAAGTTGGGAACGTGCTCTATATTGGAAGACGACCATGGACACAGCAGCAAAACAACATTGTTCGTAACTGCGTTTGTAATACCTTGCATAATAATTATAGCGTGTTATACGAAGATCTTTTGGGTCGTGCACAAATCTGAACAACGTTTAAAGCGTCACGCCAATAAGCAAAACTCTATACCGAATAATTTGAGAACAACACCATTACCCACTGCCTGCAGTCTTGAGGCTGGAAATGGACAAAGTAAAATTTCATCGGCTGATAGCAGCAGTTTCTCAACCGATGTCAAACAAGAATCGGTTCAAAAGCAAACAACTCGCATTAAGGATCAGAGAGAGGTGCGAGCGAAACGCAACGAATGGCGGATTACCAAAATGGTACTCGCGATATTTTTGAGTTTTCTCATCTGCTACTTGCCAATAACCATAGTAAAAGTCGCCGATCAGGATGTAGAACATCCAAATTTCCATATACTCAGCTACATTATGCTTTATTTGTCGGCTTGCATAAATCCCATAATATATGTTATCATGAACAAACAGTATCGTAAAGCTTACAAGACTGTAATAATGTGTCAGCCAGGTCGATTGTTGGCTTTTGCAAAACATAACGTTGCTGGGGATGGGAACAATGGCAACGGCAGCAGTGTGGCAGGTATGTGATTGTGTTGTTTGAATAAAGTGTTGTTGGTGGAGCAAAAAACTAAGTCACTCTCATTTGTTTTAGAGAAATGGAAAGATACCGGGTTGAGCCACATGTCGCACAGCCGTACGATGGTATCGGCAGTGGATGCTCAACAAAATACCAGCTTCAACAGTTCCGTCCAATTACCGGGTATGGAATTGGACACCAATGTGGACGCAATGAAAGCAAGCAATACGATCGAATCAAAAGCTGTACAAACCCCGATAGCAGAGCGCTCACCGACACCGACATCTACCGAGAACGATACCATACAAACAAGCATGAAAACCGAAAGTTTGACAGTGGCCACAACCGACCAACTACAACAGTGCACTCCTGCCCTGAACCAGAACATGAAGAGTTTAAACAACAACATTTTGGCCAACAGCCCAACGAGCAACGTAACACCGAGAACCATCAAACGCATAGCTTTAGTGGGAGGAGATATAATTTTGGAAGAGGAGGAGGAGGAGGAGGAGGAGGAGCAGGACCTCGAAGAAGAGGGTCAACAGAATGCAATGAAATTGGAGACACCGCCACTCAGCGAAGTTCAGACCGAAAACACGGTACCAATGCCAACAGCATCCCAGCCTCCACTCACTGTAAGTCATCGACACCCGACACCGGTTTACGTGAATGCGAGTGTATTGCGCCAGAAGAAAAACCAATCCTACGGCCAGAATATCAACACCACTCAAGATAATAAAAATTCAACAAAAATTTTAACCAAACCGAAACTCTGAAAGACTACTTACCAATGCTTTATTATTTATTTTCATTCCTTAGTAAATAAATAAATAAATAACTATAATAATACATTTGTATTTTATATTATACTTATACATTTATATAAATAATATATGGAAAAACATTCCCTCTATTATGATGAATAGTTTAATTAAACAATTGATACATAAATAATAATAATAATAATTAAAGACAAACTTTCCAAACATTCCAAGCAATTATAAAATAAAGCAATAATTAATTAAGTTATCGTTATTATTATATTATTCATAATATATTGTAATTTTATATATATATATATTTAAGAACACCATACGTTTTATACATATTTATAACTATTAAGATTTTATCGAATTATAAAATAATATTTTTCACTTCACAAATGTATATGCAAGTCCAATAGTCTTATTAGTGATACAAGTGCGATGTAAGTAATTTTTATCTTATCGAAATTTAAACTATTATTTTAACAAAATAGATAAAGCCGAAAAACACATAATAAAAGTCAAAAAGTCAATAAAATAATAAAAAAAAATTGTCCTGCTAATGTTAAATAATAATCAATTAACAACTGGTATACGTATATATTTAATCGTGTATATTAAGAGGGATTGCCACATTCGTTATCGGCCAGTTGTAGTCTCATCAATTTAATCTAATCTATTCTTCTTAGATGAGTAATGTCTGGTCATCCGTAAAATATTGTAATACACGAATTTAAAAATTGTAAAGTAATATAGAAAGTATTTCATTCATGTTTACGTTGTCTCTATGAACTCAAGTTTCCCCTAAGGATATCCATTGTCATTCTGTGTGGGCTCGGTTCTACAAATTTCGTGTACTATGTCGTTAGTTTATAGTGTCTTATCTGACATTATGGCACACTTTTATAACAAATTTTTCGATTTCCTGTAACTCTGTAATTAGATTATTTGCCTTCACTTATTCTTAATGATTAAGTACGGGTGGATTCGATTCAACTAGCAGTGACAACATCTCAAGGCGTTTCCCTTTCAACCTGTTGTCAACAGACGTCGGCGCAAAGAGAACATGATAAAAATGTGAGTGTTTTGTGAGAGGCATGTATATAACCCAGAGGAAAATTTTTAGTAATATTTTCAAGTGTAATCTAATATTTTCAGGCGTAACATGCATATGTAGTGGAAAATATAGAAAAAATGTACATGGCCAAATCCCTAAAGACTGCTTATTTAACTTGGCAAATATTCTTCCAAAAATGGAGATCATTTGCCATCGTTATTTTTGAACCTTATTGGAAAATTGTAAATCCTACTGTGATATTTTTTGTGTATATAATGGAAACCTGAAAATAAGCGACATGAACCTCTTTAACGCTCTTTTTAGAGAACATTGTTGATGTTCGTGTCCTATGTGTGTCATATACAGCGTTGCCATTTGTTTTTGGAGATGCGAAAAAGTTTTCATTAAAGTTGTTTCCTAACAAAACAAGTTTTTTCGACAAAATTCAATGATAATAACACGAAATATTTACATTTTTAAATAAAATTTTGTGTATTTTATTAGATCCGAGCAAAAGTAATAAAGAAACACCAATAGAGGGCACCGGCCTCCAGTGTTTTCTTTAGAAATTTTGGAACTTTTGTAGAAAAAAAAGTTTTTTCTTGTCAAAAGAAGGTTTTTTCCCAGAAATAAAAAGTTTTTCAAAAAAAAAAATTACTAGCAACGCTGGTCATATAACTGCTGTTCGGATATTCAGAAGCGGTCCGAACTGTTCTTCAGATAATAACATTTGATCAAAAAATTGATAGTGAAGTTTGTAACATTTGCGTTGGATACAGATGAACTATTTATCATAAAACATATAATTAGTACATCATGCCTGTTGACGTCTATAAAGTACTAATACATGGCAAGAACATAATTAGTGCAGCGCAGCAGTATTCCCTACTGGTAAAGTCTCCGAGGAAGCAGAAAAATAAAGAAATCAAGATTTCTGGAAGTATAGATTAATTCGAACTCCAACAAATAGTGGCGATTTGAACCATTCGTATGATTCCTATATACGGTAGTGGTCAAAACCGAAACCACATTTTAACTAAACGTTAATTTTTTAATCAAAACACATAAAGTAACTTATTGAATTAATTTTTTATTAAATTTAATTCTTTTCTATATTCAAAAAAAGAACAAAAACTATTCTTCTTTAAATTAAAACAATAAAAACAGAAGAAACAAAAAATAAGTCGAAATTCAAGTGTTCAAAATATTTGCTCACACACGATATTAAATCTTTAATATTTTGTGGCATATCCGTTGTTTCTTATTATTTCCGCATATTTTTTGGACATTGAGGAAATAAGCTTTTCAATGCAATCGTTTGTAATTGCCGTGTTTTTAGAGTCATTAACGTGCTGGAATATCTATGACAGCTGTATTTCCCATGCAGTGTATGGAAACATTCTCTATAGATTGTGGCTGTTATTGTATCAATAATAAAGTGAATTGGACCATGTTTCGAAAAACATCCCTGCTCTATGATATTTCCCCTTCCATGATTAACTGTGGCGGTTTTATACCTCGGATTAGATTCTCACCTCGAGTTCGTCAAACATGGGATCTTCTATCTAATCCTCTGAGATTAAGCTTAGATTAGCCCGACCAGCGAAGAGTCTCCCATTGCTGTTGAGTCCAACTTAAATGGGTTCGTAAAAAATTTAGGCAAGCTGACACGTACAGTTTTTTGGTGCAACTTTAGCTTCTAAGAGCGTAATCTCGGGAGAGACTAATGTCTAGAGGGATTTCTGTTAGTACTCGTTTGGTTTCGGATAATGATAAGCGTTCCAGTTTAGATCAGATACAACTTTTCATGGCAATTTTATTTACTGTCAGAGTTTTTACCAGAAATCCGCTGTGAGGAAAATACCGGAGAAATATATTATCATATTTCTTTTTATTGGAGATGTCTGGCCTAAGGTTTGAACCGTGTCCTAATGTCTACTAGGCTACGGCAACAATCTATATTCGGCGGAGGATCTGTACTCTTTTATTTTATATTCAATTTAAGATATACTTACATATTTATAAAATTACAGCTACTATGAGAGTCAAAAGTGAGTAAACACCAATGGATTATTTTCTTCTCTTAAGATAACAAATATAATAGATTATATAAAACGATTTATTTTGCATATATAAATTGGTTTATTCATTATTTATAACATTAAGATAGAAAAAACTCTTAAACTTAAACAAAAATTCTTTTTTTATATATTCTTACAAAAAAGTTATATCTTTCGAAAAATTAATATTTTGTTTGGCCTCTCTTTGCGTTTTTTACACATTTTATTCTATTTGGCATAGATTCCGCCAACTTTTTGATGTACTCGGATGATATTTTTACCCATTCCTCTCTCAGAGCCCCTTTTCAGAGTTTTACGCTTGTTATATTCCGTTTACATACCCATATGTTCTCAATGGGATTGAGATCTGATTATTGTAGTGGATGGAAAAGTTGGTTGGGTGTTTGGACATTCAGCTACTCTTTCACCAAACGGGATGTGTGGTTGGGATCATTGTCTTGTTGAAAGATCCAATGTCCAGGCAAATCCAATATGACGACACTTAGTTGAACGTTTTTATCTAAAATTTGTACATGGCCTTGCGCATTCATTGTAGTTTCAATGAAATCAAGCTCTCCAACCCCAGACGCAGCAAAACATCCCAAAACCACCACCTGTCAGGGAATACAAGTCTATGGACTACGTCTATCTATAGGTTCAACAAGATGGCCGTTATCAACTGTCAGAGTTTAGAAGCTTCTACAAGAAGCGCCTATATAACTAACATGCATTTAATTAAAATTAAAGAGGAAATTATTTATTTATTTATCAATTACAGTACAATTGTAAATAATATTTTAATTATTACAAACAGAGTAACTAGGCCTATATGTTCAGAGTAGTTAACAGACCAAAGTTTCTGGAGAGAATCGTACTCACGATCCTTAAGCAATTAGTCTAGGACACTATCCACTAAACTACCCGAATTAATTATTAAAACAAAAATCACAAAAATTAAACTCATTCAACCAAATAATTAGTATACTGCTGTACAGCTTCACCATTGTACTTAAAAAAATCCAACATAGGAAACCTGAAAACAAATCGTTGCCCCTGTGGCATGAGCAAGATTATACTAGTCCCAACTGGCTACCACCAAAATTGTCTTAAAACAAGGATATATCTGCGAACTTGGCAAAGAGATAAAACACAACAAGATAAATAAAGGATTGAACTCATGAAACTCACTCTACAGATGAAAACTCACTCTAAGATAGTTCCTTTTAGCTATATGATTATTTTAGGGTTTTTCAGACTGAGCTATAAAGACAGTCGCTGCGTGAATCTAATTGTGTAGCCGTGTACTCACATTTTTTGACAGTACAGAAGCCATTAGATCCCTAGCAAGTATGTACACCACATCTTATACTGTTTACGTCCATTCTCATGTGAGTTCCTAGACATGATAACTCTGAAAATAATAACATAACTGACGTACTTGTAACCGCTGTTACAATAATTAATTCGAACGAATCCGTATGCGAGATTGGCATTTGCCTACATACAGGTAAGGAAATGATATCACACACGCTTTACTCATTCACAATGGGAAAATAAGCTTATTTGAATTGAGAAAACACAAATCTGCCTCTTTAAAGCTACCCAAAATTCATTTTAGGAGTCTCTCATCAGATATAAAGGGATATTATTTTCTAAGTATACATGAATTGAAAGTAACTAAAAATGATTTCTGCAGAAGAAGTATTCAAAAAATAATCGCACTGTGTGAATTGTTTTTGAAAATTGAGAACCAGTATGACCGGGTTAGCTCTTTTAAAACTAAATTTAGCTTAATTTTATTATTAGTTTCTGCTTCAAATTATTGGCATTTAGCTTTTAGCGTTTTATTTAACATATTTCTGAAATCAATTTTGCCTTTCTAAATTTTTCTGTTGACTTTATTCAAGAGTAGTACCAGAAAAATTGAAGTGACAAAATTAAAAATAGAAGTCAGTTGGGAAAAAATATTACTAAGAAAAATTGATTGAACGATGTTTCATATACAGTCTTCTAAATATATTATTAAAATATGTACATGGTAATTGCGTAAATTGAATGGACTGCCATTTTTTATTACAGTCAATCTAGCAGGTTAGGATTTATATAGATGGGGCACAAGTCCAAATAAAGAATGGGTCACAATGATCCGCTGTATCGTACTGCGATGACATACAGGATCCGAAACCATTTGTAAAGTTTACAGCGTCTTCAAAATTCTTTACAATTTTAATATTTCTTGCGCAGAAGGTTGATTAGACAAACATAATGAATTCGTAATGCTCGAAAAGTGATCCTGTTTAATCATCATTTCCGTATAAACTTTTAGATATTTTACCCGCTCTTCCTTTGTAAGTGGGATACCTGTTATTATATAAATGAAAAATATGTAGCAGTTGAAAATCTTGCAAACAGGAGATTTTAAAACGACGAAATGAATAATCCTGTATTTGCGAAGATCCGATTATTTAATTTGTTTGCTATTGAATAAATCATGTTTTAATTTATTACAAACAAAATTCTCTATACAAAATTAAAAATTTATAATGCTATTGAAACCTTAAATTAGAATAAAATAAATTCGTTTTATTTTTAGCTTCAAATTTATTATTTGTTTTTTGGTTTTTTTAAATTAATTTTAAATGCGATGTAGCCTAATATTGTTTAAAAATCTGTTTACACTTCAAAGAACCGTTACGCCTAAAAAAAATTTCTCAAACCAAGTGCTGCCACTGTGGAGAGCATCAAAAACTCTGAAACAATAAATTCAACCCTACACTAAGTAAACTTGTAAAGATCTTAATTTAAAATCATTGTTCAATAATAACAACCAACAGAACCTCAAAATTTGGAAGGATTGAACAATTCGTTTAAGCAAATTGATCATCAATATAATGTAAATCAGCCTATTCCATACGAAGCTGTGTTTAGAAATTTAAATAATTCTACTCAGAATAATAACTTATCCACTGCTGCCATTTTAGCAGCTTTACTGCTAAATCTAATAGTTTTTTTGAGTAAAAAGCATTTAACTTTTCAAATGAAATTAAGTTATCGTCAAACTTTAAAAAAATTATTTTTCACTGTATAAAGTGTTTTTTTTTATTTGAAAACTACTTTTTTTTTAACAAATATGTGTTTTCTGCCTATTTAACAATTGTGACTATTTCAGCCAAATGCATAAAAGCGGAAGATAAATTAATTTTTCCCAAAATTTTTTTGTGAAAATAGTATGAAAATAAAAGCATTTCAGCCAAATTTGTTTACAGATTTAGCATTCCATCATCGGCATTTTCTGGCAACACTGGGCTCATTGCCAGTAGTAGCGTTTAGCTCTACTAGAGGAAATAACTTAACAAGATAATACATACATGGAGCTACAAAGTGTGTTTTGGAAATGATATGAAAAAAAAAATGGAAGAATATAATACTGAAGCTACCACAGTTCGACTAACGATAGGAATACTTACTAGGAATCTCGCTTAAATAGTTTTAAAGACTAGGAACTTTATAAAGAACTTTAAAAGATACCGGATTTGTGGTTGTGTTAATAGGAAGTTCATACTATTGGTTAACACGCAGATTATAGATTTCTTTATAACAAATAAAATATTCAAACTCATGTATTAGATTGGAATTTGATTTGTGTTAATTCCAATCATTCGTCAATATTTATAACTAATATTACGAAATCTCTATCAATGAGACAAAATGGCGTTTTTTAACAATTAAATTTATTGCTTTAATATTCAAACTTTTATGCCTGTTTGAACCAGTAATAGAATAGAATTTGAAATGAAATTCTATTTCAATTTTGCGGTATGGGCGAGCACTACATTGCATGCTGACAAACATGTACTTTCATATCCTGCTAATGTAACGGATATGATAACACTAGATAAAAAAAATTTAGAACGACATGATAACGATCTAGATTTCTGGCAAACAACAATAGACTGCATAGAACCACATGCCAGCTTAACTTGGAACTCTGAATTTATAAAAGTCTGAACTTCAATGAAGAATAAAGAGTATTGGGCTGAAACAAATGTGAAAAAAGTCAAATTGTTATCTAGTCGGCATAAATATAAAATTAAAAAAATAATTAATGTAATACAGAAGAAACGAAATTTACAAAATTACAAAAACAAATACATACGAAAGTAAGAGAATATGAACAAAACAAAGGTTGCCGAACATAAAAATCCAATAGACAGTATAGACTATTTCATCAATAAATTCAAGTAAATTGCTTTCGAAGATATTAATGCGATTTTCCTTCTTCAGTTTACCTTCCAATTTAATCAATGTTAACGCACGAAATGGTTTACGGTTTACTTCACATAAAACTGATAATACAATATAAGAAGTCAGTTTCTAAGATCAAACTGGGCTTTTTATTTTTTTTTTCTTCTTTGTTTGAATTGAAAAATTGTATCGCATTTGTAATAATCGCTTCGTTGTACTTTATTGTATATTATCAATTATCTAAACAGTAAATTGATTTCGATATGCACGGACTTAATAGCAATCTATACGGTGAATTATGGGAGGGGGATCTTTATCCGCGCAACCAATCTCGTACTCATTTTGTCAATAATAAAAAAACATAATACACCATGACCCGTCCATGCTTTTTTCCTCGAGTAGCATTGTTGTTATGCTACGTCCCTGAAGACACTTTGCAATGGTTTTCGAATTAAGCAAAATTTATTACGAAAACCCCTAAAAGGACTTAACCATGAAGTTCTACATAACAATGAAAAAAATGTACGTGTCCATCATATTACGAATTAACATTTGATTATATTGAAATAATACTTCAAAAAACAATAATGTGATGAATAAATTTATATTATTAAAAAAAAAGTAATTAGCATGACATTATGATCACATATGTATTATCATAACGAAATATTAATATCATTCAATACTAAATTCTTTATTACAAAAGAGATATTTAAGATAAAATAAACGTAAACGCATGTATAACAGTTAAGAATTCATCTTGAATTGCTCTTTTGTAATTATTGAAAGAAATTAATCAGTAATGGCACAAAAGTAATAGTACTTCATTTGGTATTTTTTTAATATTACAATGGCAAATAATAATTGTTTTTACTTCACTTAAATTTCGAAATATAATAATTTTTCTTTGTCTTTTAACAATAAAAAAAAAACGCTGTCTTCACTAAAGGTATAACACTTTACCTAAATTCCCCATCAAGTTGTTGAAGGGTTTACAGATTAAGTTAAGAAGATATTATTTAAGGCTGTACCATTCGATCAAATCTCGGTTGCGCCTTAAATAAATAACGTTAAGTTATTTTTTCTCCAATATAATCTATCACGTCATAATATCTGTAATGTATGCTCTCTTCAACTTTATAATACTGGTTTTTTCTTCGTTATATTAAGAGTATATGGGTATCCTCTTTGTATACATGCGACGCTGATAAGGCTATGCAGAATGACATTGAGCAATTCCTGCAGCTCCATCAAGGTAGGAATGGACTTCTCCGAACCTTTTGATACCATGCGAGGTTTCAGACAAGGCGATCCCTTATCATGCGACCTCTTCAACTTCGTCGTGGAGAGTGTTTTGCGAAAGACGGGAGTGCATCGCAATGGCACTATCTTCCATAAAAGTGTCCAGTTGCTTTGCGGTACGCTGACGACATTGACATCATAGGGCGTACCAAGCGAGATGTTACTGCTGCCTTTAGCGCTATTGAAAGGGAGTCTGCGAAGATGGGTCTGGCAGTAAATGAGGGCAAAACAAAGTATATGCTATCGACAAGTAGAGAAGTGCGGCGTGCTGATTCTCAGATTCCGGCCAATAACTATGCTTTTGATGTAGTCATGGAATTCACTATCTTGGCTCCGCCATTACCACCAAAAATGATGTCCGTCTGGAAATCAAGCGCAGGATCTCTCTTGCCAACAGGTGCTACTATCGGTCTCAATAGGCAATTGAGTAACAGAGACCTCTCTCGTGCGACGAAACTAATACTCTACTAGACGCTCATCCTACGACCTTGTATCCGTTGGAAAGACCAAACCGAGGAAGCCCTGTCATCGATTGGTGTGTCCAACTGGTGTAGGCACGCAAGAACCAGAGGCGCCTGGAAGGATGTGTTGCGGCAGGCCGAAATCCGTTAATCGGGTTGTTATGGCCAATTAAGTAAGTAAGTAAGGGTATTCTCTTTAAAAGTAAAAGAGTAGGTTAGAAGAGAAAAAAAATAATACATTGGTTTCTGTACAAAATACAGTTCTAAGACCTTGGAAGATGAATTATATGGGGAATGTATGCTAACAAAGATTAGATAAATATCTGCATAGTTATTGAAATGATGCATTACACATTAATTTCTGTAATTGAAAGGAACTTACAAGCTTTCAATGTAGTTCGTCATAAGGTTATACTAATAAAATTCCATACGCAAATGCTAAAAATTTAATTATAATCTGGAACACCAGCCTTGTTGCATTAAATATGAAATATTTCCAATTGAAAAAAATAGAAGTAGAAGTCATACAGGGGATTATTTATTTAATTATTTATTTATTTTTTTTGTTTTATTTATTTATTATAATAATTAACATAACATAACAAGATATAAATCTTATAAGTGATAGTGTTATGCTTTAGAAGCAATAAGATATAAAATATAAAACAATTAAAAAGTTAACAATTAACAAATTAAGAAACTGAATAAAAATAGAAAATTAATATAAATATTAAATTTAAATATAAATAAAATATATAAAAAGTTAAAAGTTAAAAAAAATTATAAAGATAGCAATATTTACACATATCGATCTAATAAAATAAAAACAATTATTTAACCAATATAAACCTAAAAATAATATCAAAAAATTTATAAAAAATGAAATAATATGAGAGCATAATAAAGTAAAAAGAAAAATATTTATTAAGAGAACAATTTAAATAACTCCTTTTTGAACGCATTTGCATTGCCTAACTTATGAATATAATTTGGTAGGGAATTCCAAAGTCTTGTGGTGTGTATAAAAAATTGTCACTGTGACAGAAGAGTTCTGTACCGTTGTTGAATAATCTTCATGCCTCGGTATGATCTAGCAAACTTAATTCTATCTAATAAATATTTCGGCTGTTCTGTGTAAATAATTTTATAGAATAGAATGAGGCATTTAATTTCAAATTTTCAAATTTTCAAATTTCACATTAAATATCTGGTAAGCTAAATGAGAAATATGGTGTCGGCGACCTTTACGAAAGACATATCTTGATATATTATTATATGCTAAGTTGAGTTTCCGGTTGTCATTACCATCACAGTTTGCGAAAATTTCACACCCATACAAAAGCACAGGAATTAAATACGTTTTAGCAAGTTACATACGAATGCCAAAAGGAGTTGAATCTATTACAGC
>QOCX01000332.1:72179-93478 GCA_005959815.1 Sarcophaga bullata | reverse complement strand
CCATAAATTCCGAAGCATGCTATTAATTCTGCCAACAATGGCTAGACCACGACAATCTGTCCTTAAACACAATGTTCAGATTGATTGCAGACAAAGCCAATTTTATTTCCCTTTATACTCAATTCAGGTATGGCAAACGATCTATTGGTTTTCGAAAGCATATACATTTGGACTTAGAGGGATTGATACATAGTCCGTTTGCCAAGCCCAACTGTCGATTTTTTCCAAATCGCATTTAATTGAGTGTAAACAAGAATTAATATTCTCCTTACGAGTACTGGTATAAAGCTGTACATCATCAGCATACATATGAACACTACAGTCAACCAAAACATGTGGTAGATCATTTATATACATGCCTCAGTATTGATCCCTGATGAACACCTCTACTAATACTAAGATAATCTGAAATATTGCCATTCAGATGAACTTTTTGACATCTGTTCAACAGATAAGAATAAATTAGACTACAGCCAGAATTAGAAAAATTAAACAGTTTCCGGAGCTTATTCAACAAAACTGTGTGGTGAATTATTGTTTGTCTACTTTTTGTCTCATATACGCTAATACAATTCGATTGTGAAACAAATCCCATCACAATTGTTGATGACACAGATATTTTACCTGTTGTTAGATTTGAAACTAAATCGAAACAGAGACTACAAAATGTTTCCGCACGGTAGCTATAAATCATGATTAGAACGAGAATAGTCTAATACAGGATGTTTTATGCCAATTCCTTGCCGATCTGACACTTGGAAAAATTAATTATTAATTAAAATTAATTAAAATTAATGAAATTTCAAATTTATTTTCTATTTCGCAACTTTTAGTGTTGTTTTCGAAATTAGATTTTCGCATGTCTATGCTTTAATTATTTATTTGACTCTTTGTTATTGTAATTATTTGCACCGTAAGCTCACTCTAGCTTTGTTTTTAAGTGCATTAACTACATATCTTATCTATTTTAGAATGAATGGTGGTGAAGTTGTCAATGGGCTTTTAAAAGAGGTACCAAGTGAAACAAAGTGATTTCTAATTGCTGACAAGTGAAAAAGTCAAAGTACAACGTCTGACAGATTATATGTGACTCGGCTATTACTTTGATATGCTTTGAGTACTTTTATAGCGATCAGTTAGAAACTTGTTTTATCCTATTTTCTTTAGCGTTTATACAAATTCAAAGTCTGTTATAGCCTGATTGCGATTGAAAATGTCGAAGTATAACGTATGACGGATTCTAAATTACTCAGCCTTTACATTGCAGTTTCACGTTCAATATTATCATTTAATGTT
Source organism: Sarcophaga bullata (assembly GCA_005959815.1). Taxonomy (NCBI): domain Eukaryota; kingdom Metazoa; phylum Arthropoda; class Insecta; order Diptera; family Sarcophagidae; genus Sarcophaga; species Sarcophaga bullata. The sequence goes on along the minus strand of QOCX01000332.1, from coordinate 92,182 downwards.
TTCATATATAATGTTTCTCTAAATTTAATGCAGTGTATTAAATGATTTATTCTGTGGCAAATTGCATAACCATAAAAATAGTTTGTATGTAGTTTTTCTTCTATTATCGCCATACATACAACCTTACATTCGACTTTATCAATACGTAATAAAAACATTGTTGCAACTGTTCACCCTAAAGTGCTGGCTAGTTAAGCGTAGAAGTCGTAAGAACGTAACTTACGTTAACTTAAGAATATTTGTGTACTTTCCCAGCTAGCAATTGGAAGATCGTTTTTTACAAAATCACCAAAATGAGTCTTTTTTGACTCTCTTGGACGACCAAAAACTGATTTATCAGTTTGGTGCTCAAAAAAGGACTACAAAAAGACTCTTTCAAATGCTTACAAATCGACTAACTCAAATCACAAAAACAAAACTGGTAAAATGTGCGGAATTATAAATTAAGCACGAGGATGATCGTAATATGATTCCTATTTAAGGCATACATATATTTTTTACTTTTTTTTTCGTATACCGTTACTTATAACGTGAGATTTTTGTTTCAAAACCAATGAGTTTGGATTTATATTATTTCTTTAGTTCACATTGTGCGGTGGTGAAAAGCAAAGTTAAGTTGCGTAAGTGATTAAAAAAAAGAAAAATAAGAACAAAACTCCTTTTGTTAACATGGAGGAATTATTTAAACTAAGTGAAAACGTGCAAGAAGATGAAGAAAAGCTGTGACAGTGTGTAAGTTTTTAATAAAATACATATTCCACTTCATATTAATCATTTTAATCAATTTTCAGAAAAACCTAATACCAAAACTGGAGGAATAGATCCAGCGCAATTTCTTAGAGCTGCTGTACGGAAAATGTTTATTTATTATTTATTTTAATTTTAGTTTAATTTAATTAATTTAATTTTTTAATTTTATTCTTTGATTTAAAGCACTTAATGAAATTTGTTTTTCTTTTTTTTTCATATAAATTATTGAACAAAATAAGAAACCTACCTAATTTTTTTTATTATCAAAAACCGTATAAGTAAGTAAAAGAGGATAAAAATGTTAATAAAAAAAGACTCTCAAATGATACATAATACGAGTAAAAAACGATTACGATATGACCGGAAAATGATTTAAAATAGACTCGTAGCTGATTCCCAAATGAATCAAAAATAAGTCGTAATTGTTTAGTGTGCCGAGTCATAAAAGACTCTTCCAGAAGAGTCGCGGCTAGGGAACAATTTTCTCCCGACAAAAACAATCACTTACGACTCAAAAGTGAAAGCACATATGCTTGTTTTAATCGTCTAGAGGAGTCGAAAAGGACTCATAAATGATCAAAAATCTAAAAAAATGCTGGCTGGGAGAAAGGGAACATGATTAAAATGTGGCTGTAGTTATGAGCAGCATGTGTATAACCCAGAGGAAAATTGTTAGTTATATTTTCAAGTGTACTTATTAGCCTAATATGTAGTGGAAAATATTTGAAAAAATTTACAACAAATATGCAGAGCGAAAATTGGCGGTTAACGTAGAAAAGTTAAATGTAAATAAACATTTATTATCTGTTAAAAAAGGGAAAATTTGGAATACTTTTTAATTTCTTTAATGAAAATTTTAAAAATTCCTTAATATTTATTTTATTTTATATTTTAATATTGAAAAATAAGGTTTCAATAGCATTATAAATTTTTAATTTTGTATAGAGAATTTTGTTTGTAATAAATCAAAACATGATTTATTCAATAGCAAACAAATTAAATAATCAGATCTTCAAAAATACAGGATTATTCATTTCGTCCTTTTAAAATCTCCTGTTTGCAAGATTTTCAACTGCTACATACTTTTCATTTATATAATAACAGGTATGCCACTTACAAAGGAAGAGCGAGTAAAATAGCTAAAAGTTTATACGGAAATGATGATTAAACAGGATCACTTTTCGAGCATTACGAATTCATTATGTTTGTCTAATCAACCTTCTGCGCAAGAAATATTAAAATTGTAAAGAAGTTTGAAGACGCTGTAAACTTTGCAGATGGTTTCGGATCCTGTGTGTTATCGCAATACATGCATTGTCAAAAACTTAGAGAAAGTGTGATGGATAATCCGAATTTGTCCATTTTACGGCACAGTGTATCATTATGACTCATTCTTTATTTGGACTTGTGCCCCATCCATATAAATCCTAACTTGCTAGATTGACTGTCATTCAAAATGGCAGTCCATTCAATTTACGCAATTACCATGTACATATTTTAATAATATATTTAGAAGCTGTATATTGAAACATCGTTCAATCAATTCTTTCTTAGTAATATTTTTTCCCAACTGACTTCTTATTTTAATTTTGTCACTTCAATTTTCTCTGGTACTACTCTTGAATAAAGTCAACAGAAAAATTTAGAAAGGCAAAATTGATTTCAGAAATATGTTAAATAAAACGCTAAAAGCTAAATGCAATAATTTGAAGCAGAAACTAATAATAAAATTAAGCTAAATTTAGTTTTAAAAGAGCTAACCCGGTCATACTGGTTCTTTATTTTCAAAAACAATTCACACAGTGCGATTATTTTTTGAATACTTCTTCTGCAAAAATCATTTTTAGTTACTTTCAATTCATGTATACTTAGAAAATAATATCCCTTTATATCTGATGAGAGACTCCTAAAATGAATTTTGGGTAGCTTTAAAGAGGCAGATTTGTGTTTTCTCAATTCAAATAAGCTTATTTTCCCATTGTGAATGAGAAAAGCTTGTCTGATATCATTTCCTTACCTGTATGTAGGTAAATGCCAATCTCGCATATGGATTCGTTCGAATTAACTATTGTAACAGCGGTTATGTTATTATTTCCAGAGTCCTCATGTCAAGGAACTCACATGAGAATGGACGTAGACAATATAAGATGTGGTGTACATACTTTCTATGTATCTAATGGCTTCTGTACTGTCAAAAAATGTGAGTACATACATAACATAACATAATTGGCCATTACAACCCTTCAGTCCGGATTGCTGCCTAGCTTCTCACACCACTTATGTTGTGTGTGTTAATTTTATATATGACTGGCGGGACCTACAGTTTAAAGTCGACTCCGAACGACAGATTTTTGAGAAACTTTTCATGACAATTTTATTTAATCTCAGAGTTTTTGCCAGAAATCTGCTGAGAGGAAGCCGCCGAAGAAATATTTTTTCCATATTTCGATTTTGATGTCTGACTGGGGATTCGAACCATGGCCTTTCGTCTAATCAGCCAACACACTACATATTAGACTACGGTGACTTTCAAAATTCAATATACTCTCAAACTACACACATTCTTCTATCCTTATCATCTAATCAACTTTGTACTCTGTATGACAGAAAATAGTCTCTTTTTATTAAAAAAAAAACATTAATTTTAATATGGAAATAAAATCTCTTCTTTTTAAATATTTAAGGGCCACAAAGGACCTTTGACATAAAACATCAGCAAAAAAAAAATTTTTATGAGCTGTATGTCTTATTCTGATCTTGTAATATTAGCTTTTTTATTAACTTTTGCACAAGAAACTTTATTCATTGTTACCGAAATTCACACACATTTCGATTAATAATTAAATATTTAAGAATTTTTAAAATTTTCATTAAAGAAATCCAAAAATATTCCAAATTTTTCTTTTTTTAACACAAAATAAATGTTTATTTGCATTTAACTTTTCTAATTTGACCGCGAAAATCTGGCTCTGAATATCTGTTGTCTCTAACACATTTACTTCGCAAAACTTATAACTTTCTTTCTCTCTCTGTCTCTCTCACTAAATAAACGGATAGAGCTGCTGTTTTCAGCGTTTTTCAAACGTCAGAATTGTGAGCATCGTAAGCCTTTACTTTGGTCTTCATTTGCTAAAAATCACAGGGTAACTATTAAAACTATTAGCCACTATTGGCCATGTTAGAACGCTATTGGTGGGTCGAGCACCGGCCACTCGTATTTTCGAATCAGGGCAAAAATAAACCTGTTCGATTCGACCTACTTCTCAATTGTTCGCGGGCAAATTGTCATGAATAAGGACAACAAAATCTCTTTGATAGGTTTTCTGAAGAGTAAAGGACTACCTGGTCCACGATAAACGATACTCGATATGCAACAATAGTTTAATTTAATTGCACGGGGAATTTTTGAATCCAGGACAGAATGATAGTCAAATCTGTGCCACAAAGTCTTCCCATCTGGTAAGATTCAGCTTCTTACGAAGTGAAAATAACATTTTGCCAATAGAGTTGCACAGCAGAGCTCTAACAGGGTAAAGTTTACATATGTACAGACGCAAATTTTATTTTGGTTGCGAAGTCTACTATACAGAATGACAGCATAAGCTTTCTCAGAAGCATCACAAAAAGCATGAAGATAAATTTCATACCGAGGGTTAAAATAACCCAACTGGAGATGTTAATCATGTCGATGTACGAGTGATCATCGACAAACTCAAACCATTTGTTAAACGTCATGTGTTCCAACCATTCGTCACAATCTGTTCGGCCTATACAAATTTGTCGCATAGTAATCTTAGCAACTACGAAATAAGGTGCCAGGGCGTTAAAACTGCCTTGAAACAAAATATATCAGTGCTTGCTTTGCAATCTAGTGAATGTTCGATGTACAATTATCCATTTCATTTTGCTTTTGTGCAGGTGGCCGGGGGATTACTAAAGAGTAATCTAGGGAAAACGGATTAACGGGGCTGGATTCAGCCCTCGATTTCTTCCGGATAGAATATTCGTTAGAAAGTTCGTTGCGAACTCTTAGTGGAAGGGTCAGATTCCTTGGATATGGAAGGGAGGTTGAAGAAGGTTTCGAATTGAGAATTCGCTAAACCTCAGTTATTCTCATACTGATCTACAAGGTTCTGCCAAGCCATGTTGAATCCATCGTTCGTCATGGGACTAGTTCGAATAATGTCCCTCGCCTCACCTTCTAATAATAAATCTTTTGAATGTTTCTAATGTGAAGGTTGGTTCCATAATACTAAACGTTGGCCAAGATGCGTAATCGCCAGAAAAAGTTTGGGTGTCACAGGGGGAAGAAGAATCGGCTTAATATTAGTAGAAGGGTTTCTTCTTCAGAGTTCAGTAACAGGAACATCAATAACAGAAACTTCATCGTCTCCACTTTCATCCAACATTTAACTTTCAATTCCTTCTCAAGTACCCTAGTTAATTTACTATTTACTTTGCAAACTTTGAAAAATTTATATACGCACACCACAGAATCACTAAAAGATGTCGTACATATGTATCATAAATGATAATAAACAAGATTTATGAATTTTTTAAGCCCTGTTTGAAATTTTCTTTTTTATTTGGGCTCAAATAACGACAATATTAATACAAATAACATGATAACAAATCAAGCATCTAACTCTTTCTGAATTGAAACTATATGGTCCAAAAAATTGAAATGCATCACTTTTAATACAAAGCTCCATCTACGGTTGGGTAAATTTACAGTCAAATTTGTGTACATATATATGTCTTTAAAAAGAAATTTTTAGAACTGGGAATATTCATGTGGAATACAAAATAACCACATATTTTAGGATTAGAAAAAAAAATCAAATTCCGCAACGTTAACAAAATTACAGGAAAGTGTTTTCGCCGATTTACTCGCAAAACTAATCGATTATCAGCATTGCCATTTGCCAGGTTTGCCCTTTTTTTCTAAGTTTTTTGAGATGCGAAGAAGTTTTATTAAATTTGTTTTCTAACAAAATAAGATTTTTTTTTTTTGACAAATTCCAATTTTTAATTTTTTTTTTTCAAAAATTCAATAATAACATGAAATATTTAAATTTTCATAAAAAAATGTATTTTTATTAGTTCCGGCTAAGAAACAAAAGAAGCACCGGGTTCTTTTCAAAATTTTGGTACTTTTGTAGAATAGTAGTTTTTTGGTCCAGAAATAAAGTTTTTATAAAATTACTGACAGCGTTGTATATTATGGTCAATTGAATGCTTCCATGAAGAACAATTTTTTGTGACTATCGTTTGAGAAAAAAAAATCACCAAATAAGAATAAAAATAATCAAATTTAAACCCATAGTTTTTTCTCATGTTTACATATTTTTTTGACTAAAACAATTCTACACATTTTCACATTAAAAAAAAATACATTTTGGTTAGAAATAACCAAAAATGGCAACACTTAATGCGATATCTTGTTACCTTTGTTTCTTTTACTTCTTTACAACTCTGCTGTGTGGAAATCGCCATTGTTAGTGTGGCAACGCTAAATAAATTATTTTTAAAATTGAAATAAAGAACAATAGCTGATCAGACTAAAATAGGGAGTTTCCCCAGTTGAGTTCAGAGCTAAGCCATACCGTGAACCTAAGTGAAAAAATTTTTAATATTCTGGGTTATTTGCTTTCTTGACTGTTGAGAGTTAATAGGTCGGGACAGTAATGCCGTTTTTAAATAGCTCGTGTCCAATCTGTGAAGAGGACTTCAAAAATTCAGATGTAATTCATAGTACTTACTGCGGTCACGTCTTTCACAAAAATTGTTTGGATGATTGGAAAAGCCGGCAAGTGTATTCCGATTTATTTATTATGTTTGTCTTTAATTTGCTATTCTACAGGAGTAATAGTTGTCCATCATGCCGTCAATCTTATGTCTCAACATTTGACCACAAACTTTTTTTAAATTTTGATGATCAGGAGAAAGACAGTCCAGAACTTGAGGAAATGAAGCTGAAACTACAAAGTGCCAAAGAAAAGAATGATCAGTTGCAAGATCAAATGAACGAAATAGAGTTCAATTTTTTACAACTTCAAGAACAGTACACCACTTCAGAACAATTAAAAAAAGAAATGCAAGAACAAATGAAAAAACAAATTTACAGCGATGAAAACTTTTTGGGTCTTCAGCGCCAGTATACAGAATCAACAGAAACCATTAAAGATTTAAAGCAATTAATACAAGAATTAAATGATGAGAATGAGAAAAACTACAAAGAAATTATATCTTTGAAAAATTTATCATCAGGATCAAACGATAAATCTTCAGACAGTCAAGTTAAGATTTTGCAACAGAAATTAAAAAATCTTGAAGATGCTTTGACAAAGGAGATCGAAAATGCCACTCGACTTTCTATTGAAAAAATAAAACTTGAACGTTATATTGCAGCAAAAGAGAATACTTTCCCATCTATTAAACAAGACAAGAAAATTGAGAATATTGTTAAGAAAAGTCACAGTGATAACACTGACAGAAGCGTAATAATAGAAAATTTTCCAGAAAATCAACTAATATACCCATTAGAAAAACTAATTATCGATTTAGGTGCAAAAATGTATTTGCCCATCGAGATCGAAGATATATTCGATGTTGGAATATTGGATAGAAGTAAATATAAGCAAAAATCAAATACCAATGTCGCTCTATTTGTCAAATTCAAAGAAAATGACATGAAAATTAAATTCCTTGCGAATAAAAATGTTCTAAAATCTTCCCCTAATACCAGCTCCTATATTTTAAGGGAATATACAGAAAATACTACAAATTCCCTTTTTATATATGCCGAAGAAAAGCTTAAAAATAATGGTTTTGCAGAAGTGTTTTGTAAAAATAATAAAGTTTTTGTAAAAAAGCGTATCAATAGTAAGCCTTTACAAGTATGCAACAGAAGGCATGTGGATAACTTCGCAAAACGTCATATAGAAGAATCATCTTCGGGTGTTTCTGCAGCCAATAGTTCAGTAAATCATAAAGTTGATGAAAATTTTTATCAGATATAAACATTGGTTTTTTTAAAGTTTGTTAATTTTTTCTTTTTTTATGCTACAAATTTAAAGACAATAAAAAATTTTATAATAATAAAGCGTATATGTATTAAAAACACAATTTGATTTTTAACTTATGTATACAACTTGATGCAAATGTTTACACTATTTTGGTAACAAATATTTTTGGTCTATTATTGGGTATTCACTGAAATAAAAATGCAGAAAATAGCACTTTCTTAAAATTAAAATTATTCTAATGGCTATCCGCCGTATGAAAATAAACGATTGTAAGTAAATGCATAATAAAATAGAATTAGAAATAATATAAAACTTGCATGAAGGAATTTACTTGAAGCCGATAAAAAAAATTAACACTCAAATTAAATAGGTAGTTTTAAATGTAATTTTAAAATGTTTAATATTTTATGAAAAGTATCCATATATCAATGAGTAAAAAAAATAAGAGTTAAAAACTATAGTTAATATATATTCATACTATTTCACTTAAAGTGAACATTTTAAATGACTAATACAAAACCAATTATAAAACGAATAATTAAGCGAATAAGATTAGTGTGTTCGATTCTTCGCAGAATCTGGCTTGTTAAGATCTTTGTCCCTCCGCTCATAATAATTATGAATCCTACTGCAAAATCCAAATGGATTTCTATAAATCATTGTTTTGAGCTTCTTTTGAATTTGAAAATGTGTTTCTATTTGAATTGTATAGTATATCTGGAAAACAACTGACATAAGAATGGGAAATTACTACGGTTATGTAACGCAAAATGTTTACATAATTTTAATACCGAATGGAAATTTATTATATATCGAAGCAACGAAGAGAAAAAAATTAACATATATTTTTAAAGAATTGTTTGTTGTCTTGACAATATAATTTTGAAAATTTACTTTCAACTAAATACATATGTACTTATATGTACAAAACCGTGCTATAGATTGCCTGCTCCGTCTCCGGGTTCTTAATCCCATTAAAAATTGGTGGACCGACATCAAAGATTATGGAATGTGGTGGAATCATCGTGGCGAGCTATTCCGATAGAAAGATGCCAAAAATTGGTTAAATCCATGTGTCGTCGCTGCAATTCAGTAATTAAGTATAGAAGATATTCCACAAATTATTAATTTTAAACAATAGTTTTTTCCCTATATATTTGAAATTCTAAAAAAAGCTACTTTTTTTTGCAATCATATTTTCCTATAAGTTTTAAAATTTCTTTTCTTTAGTTTAAAACAATTAATTAAAAAATTTTACAATAACAGGCAATTTCTAAATCAAAACTCTTCACTGCTATTATTTTGCACGGTACTGTATATAATAATAATATAATTTGGAGTTTGTAAGTTATTATTTCCATTACGTTAGTAGCCATATTAATATAATCCGACATATTAATATAATCCGCGGATTCAATCATTCGTAGAAATGGTTACATTAGCTTAAGCCACGTCTTAAAAACTTTTCAAATACAAAACGAATTTTTATAGGCTGCTAAGTTTATTATAAAAAAAATTCTACATTTTGCAATCTAAAACTTAATCCAAAAATGTAGTTATTAGAGACTACTATTGTTATTATATACTTCGGATATGTATATTTCGGATATATCTTAGCACTTTCACTTTTGATAGCAGCACTTCTTGCCTCAGCACGCATAAGAACTTTCAAGAAGGATGTTGGTACTTACAGAAACACTTTTTCTCCTAAAAATAAAAAGAAAAAAATTATTTTAAATAACATTCACGATAAGAGGCCAAATAGCATGTAAAATGTTTAAGTATTCACTTTGATAGTCTTATTACTTTATTATTTCGTGTTGTTGAAAATTAGCACAAATCAATATAAATTAATCGAAATATATTGACGTATTAATAAAAACTCCTGATTGAGATTGGACATTAAACTCTACCAACCAAAAAATTTTTGGTAACCCCTGGATTAAATTAAACTTGAGGTTAATATCGCACTAAAAAAATGGCTCTAAGGCAGGGGTTACCAAAATTTTTTTGGATTTGTATTAGTGAGTAAGTGAGTGAAAATAAATTGAGTGATTTTATTTATTTACTGTCAAAGACAAATGTTAGTAATTTAAGCTAATTTGAATTTCATTTCATCAACATATATAAATCTTTAGCTCGAAAATTAGGAAATGTTTTTTAGATATTTGGTGGGAACTACTTTTGGTTCATAAATTTCTTTACCTACTAATAAAAAATCTTTTAACTTTTCCAAAAAAAATTGCTCTACGTCTACAAAAAAGCTGTTCCCTTTCCATATCATTTAAATGTCTTAAAATGTCATTTTAGAACATATAAGATATTGGATTTTAATAAAAGCATTTTTAGAATATTTGCTACTTAAAATATTTTTTGAGTGTAAACATGAAAAAATATGTTATAGCATCCGCTGACATGTGCACTCACCGAGGTCTGATCGACGACTAAAAAAAAGAGCATAAGCAATGTGTGTGAATTCTCTCAGCACAATTGTGCTATGAAATGGTAATCCCGCTCTAAGGGCCAAAAATGGCAACGCTTTTCACAACAATTTGCTTTTGTATAGAACAAAAACAGATGAATACGATTGTTTTAATTAAAAAATAATTTTTGATAAATAGTAAATAAATTAAGAATGTCTATTGTCGAATTGGGTTTTATATAATTCATAATTACTTATTTATTTGCTTTATTCGGCTCTCTCACTTAAAAGTTTTCTTTTTTAATAAAATTTGTCAACTACTTTCGACAGTTAATCTTAAGTTTAAGCGAACGTTGGTAGGGTTAAGTCTGCCGAGTTCGTAGAAAATTTTTTTAAGACTTAAGTGGCTAATTATACTTTTTGAATTTAAACTTTAGACGCAGTAAATATCTAAATCTAAAATTATCTTTGTAAAATTTACAATATTTTCTAGGTATAAAAAGCCATAAAAATTAATTGTCACGATCGTTACTATACTATTAAGCTCTTATGTGTACACATAAACAGCAGCCATTACAACTTTCTGTTATTATTGTACATATCCAAACAACTAAGCAAATTGAGATTGGTTCCGTATGTTATAGAGAATTCGTTTTTGCCAAAACTTAACTTTTGCAGAGTTGAAAAGAATTAGATTAGCCGATTATATTTATTTCTAATTACATACGTAATCACTTATCGTGTAAACTGGAATTTAATTTTTTTTTATCAACATTTAATTATTTATCGGCTTACGAACTAACAATAAGGACTAAAATATTAAAACTAAATACAATTAAATAAATCTAACCGGTGCTAGATAAGTTAATTTAAAATAATTTTATAATCCCCCATTTAGCATACATTGTTCCCGCCTTTGATTAAGGGCGGAAGTGTCCTTTCTTCTTAGTCGAGTATATCCACTATTATTTTGCATGCCGCGCACTAGTGGGTTTAGATGGGAGTTGAGCGTCTTTAAATATTTGTCTACATATCTCTTGATTTCCATTTTAACCTACGGTACGCTAAGGTCCTTATGTAATTTTTAATATACCATTGCGCAGAAGTTATGCGTAGAATTACATTTTGCGTTCTTTGAATTTTGTCCAAATTGGAAGCTGAGACAATACCCTACAGCATAGCACCATAGCACACATAACGTGTACTTTTGCTCGTTTACTTTAATCCTCCACTCCTATAAGTATTCTCCAATAAAAACACTATCCTGTAAATACTACGTAGCAACCAATGGGCTTGCAAAAAATGTTAAAAAGTAGTGGGCAAATGTGGTAACACATTCGACGTGCCATATGCATGGATGCGTGGTGATAATTATTAAAAACGTAAAAATACATTTTAATGAATCCATTGATAAAGATATGATCACTCCATCTTTTATTTATTTTGCGCATTAAATGAAAGACAGTGATCATATAGAATCCCTCATACATTGTTCTTTGACATTTTTAACCGACAGCAAAGTCACAACGAATCATATTGAATTTGCCCATACACAACATAAAGACCTAGCTGATAGTTACCCAAAATAATAGTTACCCAAAATTATGTGTTGCATTAATGGAAGTGTTCCGAACAAAATAAAGCACAGCACTATTTTAACACTGCTGTAGGTTGGAAAAGTTCAAGTTTAATAGATTTTAAAAAATTAAGGTACGTTCGTTTAGGTTAATAAAGCTTGGAAAAAATTTTTTTTATATGTAGTTTGACATTTGTATTTTTGAGAGAGAGTGAACATTTTGTTCAAACAACTCTCAACTCAAATTGGTAAAGTTTTATATATTGTTCGCAAAAATTGAAAAATTAGTTTGATTTGAGCATAATAAAAAAATCAGATTTTTGAGATACTAAAAAGATTTTAAATTTGTTAGCTAATAAAAAGTTTTTTGGAAAAATAATACGTTTTCTCCATAAATATTTATTATATGATACATACATTTGTGATTTTTATTTTTTTAAATTTTGGTGTTTAGAAAACAAGTTTTTCTTAAAAAAAAAGGTTTTTTTCGGTAAAGTAAAGTTAAAAATTAAAATGGCAACGCAATATGATTTTAAATTGTATAGCGTAATTAATCTGGTACAAGAAAATAAAAGCTGTGTTCGACGTCATTGTCGAGAGCTATAGAAAGAGAAGAAGGGATAAGAGACTCCTTTTTAAACGCAAGAAGAGGGAGCAGGAAAGGAGAGAGCATGAAAAAGTCGAAACGGAATGACGCTCGAAATTTCTATTAAAAGTTTAGGCGTCTTCCTGCAAAGATGAAAATGAAAACTTGGTAACGGATTCCCAAGGGGGCTAAGGTTGTGGAGGAAACACTTCACTACTCTGCTACGAGGGGATGCCGACATCAATACCGCTTTTGGAGATGATGTACCGAACCCGATCGATGATGACGGCGTGGAGAGACCGCCACCTACCCATTACTATCCCGATTATGCGTCTTAAAAACAATAAACATGCAGGTCCTGATGGCCTGTTTAAGACTGGAAGTAATAAGTTGGTAGAGCGCATGCACCAGCTTATTTACAAAATATGTCTAGTGGAAAGTATACCAAACGATTGGAACCTCAGTGTCCTCTGTCTTGTCCTGAAAAAGAGAGATAATACGACATGCTCCAATTACAGGGGTATAAGCCTTCTCCCTATCGCATATACGGTTCTTAAGGGTATATTGTGTGAATGACTGAAGCCATTAGTCAATACACTGATTAGACCTTATCGGTGCGGCATCAGAACTGGCAAGTCCCACCATCCTGAAAAAAAACCCATGAAAAACTATTTGACACACACCAACTTTACGTCGACACATATCATCTTTATGTCGACTATAAGGCAGCCTTCGACAGACCCGCGAATCTGATAAGGCTATGCAGAATAACGTCGCCAAGGTAGGAATCGACTTCTCCGAACGTTTTGATACCGTGCAATGTTTCAGACAAAATAACCTCTTATCATGCAACCTCTTCAACTTCGTCATGGAGAGCATTCTGCGAAAGGCGGGAGTGCATACCAATGGCACTATTTTTCAAAAAAGCGTCCAGTTGCTTGCGTACGCTGACGACTTTGACATCAAGCGAGATGTTACTGCTCCCTTTAGTGCTATTGAACGGCAGTCTACTAAGATGGGTCTGGCAGCGAATGAGGGCAAAACGAAGTATATGTTATCGACAATTAGGGACAAGCGATGTGTCGGATCTCATATAACGGCCGATAACTATATTTTCGATAGAGTCAAGGAATTTATTTATATTGGGTTCGCCGTTACCACCAAAAATTATATCAGTCTGAAGATCAAGCGCAGAATCACTCTTGCCAATAGGTGCTACCAGAGACCTCTCTCGTATGAGAAAACTAGTATTCTACAAGATGCTCATCCCCCCGTGTTGTTTTATGGTGCAGAAGACTCTATTAAGCACTGATTCAACAGCCTTGAGAGAATTCGCGACAAAAGTCCTACGTAAGATCTTCGGTCCAAACATCTTTAAAATCTTAACAGATTTTCTATTTCATTCCATTTTCCCTGTCTTTTACTAACAGATTCCTGAAACTATGGACAATCGCCTAATTTTTAACAATTTGGTGTTTTTAAAATAAAAACTTTTTACATTTTTTTTCTAATTTTAACTAAAAAATTATTGATTAATTATTATTAGTGCTAAGAGTAATTATGCAATTTTAAATACCTGTATGACAATATGTTTCCAATCCATGGCTCCTAAGCTATTAGGAAACCTCCACAGTTTGTAACAATTGTGAGCAATGTCATCCTACATGTTTGTTGTAAGTTTTGAAAATACTAATTGAAGCCCGTTGTTTCTCTTATTATTAGTGGACCTATCTGAAAACCGTATTACAAAATCGACTTCAATGAATCAGGCAACATCTACGAAAACATGAACGTTTGATATCTTTAACTTATGTATACAATATTACATACCCCAATGTTAAGGATAACCTCTCCGCTGGTGTAATATTCTCTTTTATATGAATAGGCAGAGCTTGCACATCAGGCCCCAAAATCTTAAATAGTTCATCACAACTTATAAAGGATTCCAAGCCATTTAAGTCCAATGCGTAAAAATTACCCATTTCTTTGTTTTAAAATTCTCTGCACCGAAATAATAATATTGCTTCTATCAATGCCAAAAAATTGTTCTTCATTCATTAATAGCATACAATTTGCTCAAATAATTTAAAATACGTTTTTAACATCAACAAAATAAAGCAAAATATGTATAACCAAAGGACGCAATGCTACCACATTGTACAACTAATAATAAAGTTTATATACGGCAGCTTTGTTTGTCCGAACAAAATGTTAAAAATGGGTGAATCGTGTTTCAGAAATTTTTAAGAATTCTGTCCCTATAAAATGGGTGAATCGAGCCTAAGTCAACAATAGTAAAATTGCTGAGTGAGGCTTAGAATGCGTTTATGGTATATTTTCAGTAATAAATTTGACAAAAAAATTAATTGCTAAATAGAACTTTTAGTAAATTACGTAAATATTAATAACCGTGCGATAATTTCGTCCATTTTTAAGAAGTGTTATTTAACCTTCATATAGTATATTAAAAAAGAAGCTAAAGCCAAATACATTGACGGTGGATATGTAATTAAAATGTGATTGCCAGTATTTAAAACCTGCTTTTTGCTTAATAAGCATTTTATTTTTTGCGTTTCTTAATTCATTGTTTTTGCTTTGTTTTAAATATAGTTCAAACAAAATATATATTATTGCGTATTTTAGATTTCTAAGTGTTCAAAAAATATCTACTTTTTATCATTTGTACAAAGTATTTTTAGCTGAACCAATTATATAACTAATACAAAAATAAAACGGCGATAATTTTTGGATAATGGTTAAAGCAATCTGACAACTCTGTCTATCAATCGCTTTTTGTATTGTTTGTTTTTCAGATTTTATTACAGAGGTGAATATCGTGTATTGTGCGAAGCCGCGTCGGAAACGTCTTGGAAGTTTATATAAATTTTACATATATTTAAATAATAATACAAACAGTAAATTGTTATTGATCAATACAAGTGTAAGTTATTTGCAAATTGAATTACACTATTCCCTCCATTCAAATGAAATAAAATCAGCTTTGAGACGAACTAAATATAGAATTTATTTGTGTGTGTGCCGAATAATTAGAATTGGACAATTA
The DNA here is from genome assembly GCA_005959815.1 of Sarcophaga bullata. Lineage (NCBI taxonomy): Eukaryota > Metazoa > Arthropoda > Insecta > Diptera > Sarcophagidae > Sarcophaga > Sarcophaga bullata. The sequence continues at coordinate 76,756 of QOCX01000332.1, read as the reverse complement.
ATGGTGGAAAGGATATTCACTTAATGGAAACTGCCTTGTTTTTTAATATTGCTAAAGTTTGTAAGATATTAAGCATAATGCAAATTATAAACAAAATCTCTTGTGGTGAATATGTGCTTCATCAGTGTTACCAACTTTAAGTAATTCCGTATGTATATATATATATACACTTTTTAGGAATCCTAATTGCTATGATTTTGAATAAAACAATGTTTAAATAACAATAAAATGTTTTTATGTGATGTGATGATATTTATTTTATAATTTCTGTATAGCAAGTAAACATTTTGTAAGTGCTTAATTACAATAGATAACTTTGTTTAAAAAATTCTATAATCTTTCATCCAATTAGGAGATTGACAGTTTCTTTTAGTTAAATTGTATTGGATCAGATGTACAGCGGAATGAAGAATTCGCTCCTAATGTAATAATAGTAATGCAGGCTACCATCAGAGATTAGCAATGTGAATATCATAATTTCCGATACTTTACGCATTCATATTTATTTTAATATCACGGAACCTCTACTCATATTCAAACTTCATGCTTAACAAATATTCATTAAATTAAAACTACAATAGCAAATCACCCTGTGCAAAAAATAAGGACATTCAAATTTGCTGTCTGAATGCCTTGTACATGATATTCTGACTTAACACCATTGTAGAAATATTAAATTACAACATTGTGTTAATTTTGTTGGAGTGTCCTGAAAATTATCTCCAAATTAGTTGTGCCCATGAAATAGCATATTTCTGCAAAGAGAACTTTTACTCTTTTTTATTTATCCGTCATTAGTAAGCGACGAATGCACTTGCGCGGTGGGTATATTTTTAATATTTTTTAAATGCACAGAAAAAAGTGATGCAATAAATTCTTTTAAACTTAAAGCCGAATACTTTTGGTTAAGTGCCTAAATTTATTATTTTGTGATATCCTGTGGCTTTTATTACTTATAAAGGTCATTTAAAATCAATTAAACATATATTTTGTAAAAAATGTAAAGAAGTCAGATAAACAGATAAAGTCCAATTTATAATTTTTTCCCACGGTGTATTTCTTGCTCTCACTATAACACAGTCCCATTCCCTACTAGAACAAACCCGGGTAAGTGACTAGTAATTTGACCGTCATGTGTGATGCGTAAACACATCACTCGTTTCCATCAAGTTATTAAGGGCAATATGACAAACTTAACGCATGAATTCTTTAGACTACAAGTTATATATCTAACTTGTTCACTCTACTGCTGTTCTTAAATCACAGTTGATGTAAATGTGACTGAAAGTTGACTAGGCAAACTTGATGCTTATATCGGCCACGTTTAACATATGTATAGGTCACAGTTGACTACTAAATTGATGCATATTTTTTACAAGAAAACATAATTCTTATTTTTATAACATTAATCTTTATTAATAATATGACATATGAAAAAATAAAATAAAATAATAAAACTATTAAAAACAACAGACTTTGTCAAGTGGCTCACATCTGAATTCGAAAAATTCGCACTCCTCCTTTACTTTTTAATTCAAAGTTCTTGAATTGCATAATCAGCTTTAGTTTTACAAGGAGCTAGTAAAGAGATTTATTAAATACTGGTCAAATGATTCCAATCATTTACTGCTCCTTTTATACTACACTTCGACTTTGTTTCACTATATTCTTTACTTTAAACTTTTATATTAATTTGTTAAGATTATATCTTTTTTTTTCAAATTTTAAAATTTATAACACTTTTAAAAAATTTATTATCAAAAATATATTTGACACTATCAAGTCTGATAATCAAAACACTGGTCCTTGTACCACCATAATGATGTATTAAAAGGCCGGTCATTTTACCGTCATGAATGATTTGTTGGTGGAAGAGCAACTCTTCTACTGAAAAGTATTATAAAATATTATGTATGTATTTGTAAGTGTATCTTGTATGTGTTAGTTTCAGTCATTCATTTCTTGTAGGGATTATTTCATCGAAAGGTGGATTACAATCAGTGCTGCAAAATTCAAATGGGACTGAACTATAACTGAAAGAGTATTGTTTTTGCATCAAAATGGTACTTTTGTACATAATATATGTTTACATATATTACGTACACGATTTTTACGTGTTCTTCATATACAAAACAGAAAGTCACGTTTAGTCAAACGTCGACAGAAGGTCGACTTTGAAGAGCAAAGTAAATGCTTACCGAAATTACATTACGGTTAACGAACGTACGTTCCGTAGACGTTTGACCAACCGGAGCTAAAGACTAATTCTACCTTTAGCGTTACATGTAGCTAGCGCAAAGTTGAAAAGCACAAAACATAAAGTATATAATAATGAAAAAGTAAAGTAAGAGTCGCGGGGTACCGCGGCATGTATAAATATTGAAAAAATACTAAAGTACTGAAGTTTTTAACACTGACTAGAACCAAATCTATTTGGCCGTCACTTTTTCGCCGGTCTTGCGACAGTCGCACGCCTCAACTTTTAGTGTTGACCTTTACAGTTTCTTAATGCATCATCTACTCCAGTTTTACAACGATCTAGTAAAGAGATTTATTAAACAATAGTCAAGAATGACTAACACAGACTTTGATGACCTTTTTGCATTTTATTCTTTGCCTTAATTTTTTTTTTTATAATTTTTATTTTAATATATGTAAACGTTTTCTCTTTTTCCAAAGTTTTAATTTTTTGAAAAACTTTTCATTACTTTCAAGTCTTTTTACTAGAACACATAATTTCGATTCATATTAAAATTTGTTTTAAATGAAATTTCTATATTTAAAAGAAATTGTCAAAAATATATTGAACGCTATCAAGAGTGATAATCAAATGACTAGTCGTTTTACCGTCATTAATGATGTATTGTTTGAAATTCAAGTTTACAGCTGAGAAGAACTATGAAATGTTATGGATGCTTTTGTAAGTTAACCTGTTTGTGTTAGTTTCGGTCATTCATATCTTGTAGGGCGGATACTGTAGGGAAAGGCACTATCCCAGACACTATAAATTTCACACATACATTGTACATATATGTGATATATGTGATAAATGTTAAAAGCGTATCGGATTATTTTAGCCTCACCTAGCAATCAAATCCGAATAGAAGCTTGATTTTGATATTTGAAGCACTTATTATAAAACAATTTTGAAAATATTTTTTTTTGTTTACCCAGATATCTAAAGCTGTCTCCGCCTATAGTTTCACATCAAACCAATGACTGTGTTGATTAGACACCAAACGGTTGATATTAACTACGAAGTTTTAGGATTAGAAGCATGTAATATCTTGATAGTTTCATTTTCTGAAAACTTGAACTACTTTTACATTTCTTATTTTTCGTCCAATAAAAATTATTTTGCGAAGAATTGCTTTTACCAGCAGATTTGCAGTTCCCTTCTTTCTGACCGGCAATGCATTGACTACATTTGTAATTCAGGAAAGGACAAAATTTTGCGTAATGGCTAACGCCTTACTTCCAACATGGGGTTTTGAAAATTTTTGTTGTTGTCATCTTTGACTTGTATCATGCTCAAGAATTGCTAATGACCTTATACAAAGTTCCGAACCGGAATGAGATTGTAGCGCGCGCACAAAAACTTAACATTTGTACCGTAAACTAAACACTGTTTACTCCAAATGAAATATTGCTAACGTTCTTAGGAGGAATTTATGCAACATATTTTCTGTAGAATATAGTATTCAGTTTTTCCATCAAAACATCTCACACAAGCTGTGTCATTTAAATTTTTACCATCCATTAGAAATCTATTGTTATGATGGCTATACTACACATTAAGTTAATAGAATTGATCTTGATCACAAAAGAATTCTGCAATAAAGTTTGATAATTTTTCCATGAATTGCATTTGATTTGGATCTGTTTCCATTGCTCTTGTTATCACAATTTTATTTTGTGTTTTATTTTGTTTGGAAAGAAGCAATGTTAATTTAATTAATATATTAAAAATATATATTTTTTCAGTTTAAAAATTAAAAATTAAACATAACATATTTTTACAAACGGTTTAACACCAATTTACCTATTTTATAACTTTGTATTGCATTTTATAATTGTATGGCAAAGAAAAATGTTTCAATTGTTTATATACAATACTCATAGTCTAGCATCTACTACTATCAGTTGACAAATATGTTGGCACATATTTTATTTTCTTTTGAATGATTGTATTCGTATATTAAGAATAGAATTAGTTTTAAACTTGGAAAAAATTTATTGTTTATGATTTATATATTTGAGTCATATCCCCCTCTTTTTACTGTTTCTTTTACGATACAATCATTAATAACTCTTCGCTACTTCTATTTTCAAGCCAAACAATTTATAAACTTTGATAGATAGACGATGAAGAATACATAAGCCAAGTATAACATTTTTTTTTTACTTTTAAAACTGAAAATTCGATTCATGGTTTTTAGAGATTTTTAGTAAAAATTAATAAATTTTATACATAAAAATCTAAGTACTTCGGATTTTTCCAGATAGTTGCATCTAGAAAAGAGATACGATTTATTGACCATTTTGTCTTTCTTCACATATAACAACAGTAGGTCGAA
>QOCX01000332.1:0-72174 GCA_005959815.1 Sarcophaga bullata | reverse complement strand
TTTTTTTTTTTTTTTTTTTTTTTTTTTTTTTTTTTTTTTTTTTCTTTGTAAAGAAGAAATGTTATCAACTTGCTCGATGACGACGTACACCACTTCTGAATACCCTAAATGAATTTGTTTTTATAACTTGGTGATGCCTAATTATCACGCATTTTTGATATCAGAATTCAAAATTGCAGGTTTTATAAAATAATGACTACACCTTCCTAAAAGGATACCTTAATACCTTAATCTTTAAATTTATAAATAGAAGTTCGTAAATAATTTTAAAAAACAAACAAATAATAAAGTTCATTATTTTTATAACATTATTCATTCATTCATTATTTTTATTTGACAAGGTCGCCGAAAGAAATACGTTTTATAAATTTTTTTCAGTGGTATGTACTTACTCATAACAAACTACGGCGATCTCACAACTGGTTTGATTAATGTATTTGTATCTGCCAGTTCCTGTACTTCTTCACGAAATACTCTTAACAACTATTACGATATGGATACTATGAGTGTTTTTTAAAAGATTGAATTTAAAATGATAATACAAAACAGAAATGTTGTTAGATTTTGTTTTTATAATCTGGCAGATATACACTAGTGACACAAACTAAAGCAACTGATTTAATATTTTAAAATTTCTATAACAGTCTTGTAAAAAAAATTTTTGAGATTGTAATTTAAAATCTTTAAGGTCCTATTAATTTATTAAAAAATAATGTATTGTAAAAAAATATTGTTTACTTCGAAAAAAAAAAGAAATTAAAGATGTATTAAAATACTTCAAATTTTAATTTTTTTTATTTTCTTACATATTTTAGCAATTAGTGGAATATCCTATATTTTGCACAACAGTAGCTCATCCGTGAGGTAGCTCCAGTACTCTAACGCTTGCCTCTCCCCAACGCTTGACGCTGCTGTTTATTTCTGTCTCAATTTGTCTTCTTGTATACGTTGTACGTCCCTTTCTTCTGTTACCTTGCGAGTTTCAGTCTGTAGCAAATCTAGTGATGTCGTGTGACTACCTTCAGAGTATGTGGCTGATCTAACGCTATTTTTGTCCTCTTATTTAAGAATTCTTGTATACGTTGTACGTCCCTTTCTTCTGTTACCTTGCGAGTTTCAGTCTGTAGCAAATCTAGTGATGTCGTGTGACTACCTTCAGAGTATGTGGCTGATCTAACGCTATTTTTGTCCTCTTATTTAAGAATTTGTTGCTCTGTTTTATTCCAAAGCGTATGATTAGATATAGTTCTCGGTCAGAACACACGTAGGATCTGTTTCACTGTTTCACAAATTGTTGCATCTTCCGCATCTGGTAGATAATTTCATGGCATTTATTTTTAAATACGATCATGGCATCTATGGAGACTTAAATATTTGTTTCCAGTACTTCAAAAGTTGCTGGATTATAGAAAAAATCATTGACTTCACCTAGACCGTAAATAGGGATCCCGATGCATTGTGTCGTGTTTTAATCATATGTTGTTGGTGTTTAGCTGATTAATTCTGACAGAGTGGCTCGAAAGTGCTCGCTCTTCACTGTAGCGGCAGCTCCTTGCTTATTGCAAAAGAAATAGGGACGGATGTTACTGAAATCATATAAACCGCACTAAATAGCCAATTTTAATGGATGTAATGGTAATTCGTTACGGCTTCATGATCGTTTTCGGTAATCGTTGGAAAGTTTCAAATGAGCATGTTAAGCACTAATGCGACCATAGTAATTAAAATTTATTTTTTCTTCGAGCCAAAAGCCTTATGTATAATTTCCCACTTCGAAATTTTGTTGATCCTTCAAGATTTTTTCCTACAGCAGCAATGTTCTCTTCGGTAACCACTTTTCTTATCAGCAGAGTTTTACATTTTCGGCGCAATGTTTCTATTTCTTTTAAGGTGGATTTTTAGATATAATTCAGCTGCTATCGATGTCAGTGCCTCGTTTGTTGCAAAAATCATATACTAAATTCAGACGAATATTTCAACATCATTTTCTGGTTATTCTTGTGGGGAAATGCTATTTTAAAGACAGGTGTTACATTTTCCCCTCTTGTACGGAGTATCAGCTGACTTGAATTATGAATTGTAAATGATGATTGGCGAATGATTCCCCCGTACATACTTAATTGTGTCAGTTCTTTTTGCGTATCTATTATACGTCCAACGTAGTATTTCATACCTTTAATTATTTCTTATAAATTGAAATAAAATCTTTCTTTCAGATGACTTCACTGATTGGCATGTATGTTCAAATACAGTCGGTTAATTGTAAATGTAAAAAACGACACTTTCTTTGCAATTAAACGGAATTTTCACTAAAGCAAACTTCAGATAAGTGCATTGGCATTTCAATTGAGTGCACTGACCTTTTTTAAATATCATGGTTATCAAAATGAAACAAATTGATATACTATATTCCACTTTTTATTCCAAATTTAGTTTATAAATTCAAATATCGTGCGTATTTAGACATACATACATACATAATTGGTCATTACAACCCTTTAGTCAGGATTACGGCCTAGTTTCTCTCTCGTGTACGTTAGTTTTATACATGAGTAGTGGGACCTACTATTTAAATTCGACTCTGAACGATAGATTTTGGGATTTACTCTCGCCAGAAATCTACTGAGCTGAAGTTACCGAAGAATATTTAGTTTAATTTGAGATGTTTGACCTGTGGTTTTAACCGAGTCCTCAGGTTTAATAAGCCAATACTAGATTACTGGACTACCAGGTACAATAGGTATATATACTATTTTAGAATAAAAATGAGCAGCGCTTTAACTTTTTTGTCGCCGGTAAATGTAAAATATTTGCAATTTTTTTTTTATATAAAATGTGCTTTTACAAACAAAATATCTTTCATTTAAACGACTTTGCAGTAAATTTTAAGAAATTCAATGTCTATTACCTTCCCAAATCTCGCTGCTTTTGTTGATCTGCATGACAAAACTGTTTCCTTAAGATTATAATAATGATTATAATATTGAATGAAGTTGCTGGCTGAAAAATTTTTTGTTTTTATTTTATTGTTTATGGAAAAGCTTGTAATATTTACGTAAATTACTTGTTGATTCAGAAAAGTTAGATTTGGTCTGAATGAAAAAGAAGACGACATGCGTGAAAATTAAAATACGAGGTTTCGTTAAAAGCTTGTTAAGTAGATTTATATCGCAGTATATAATGATAATGTCCAGTACTTACATTTTCAAACGAATGCTACTGTTAAAAAGCACTATAAGACTTTGATTAACTTATGGTAGAGTCGTTTTCTACTAAATATAGAAAAAAATACGTATACGTCTTCAGTCACTAATTTCAGAGTAGTTTACTTCATTGTAATTTGTTCCGTCAAAAAACATACACCATTGTATGTAAAGTTCTTTCCCGTTAATTTTTGTTTTTTTTTTTCAATAATGTTTACGTTATATTTTCTTCGTATTCGTTTTTTTTTTCTTTAAACTTCTTAATCTGTAATGTCTCTTAATAGCCTATAAACATCTTTTTTATTTGATGAAAATCAGAGGGAGAAGTCTACAGATTTTCAGTTAGTGCCTGTGGTTCCCCGTTTGGTAGTGTGTAACCGTGAGTCCGATTCCCACCAGAGACTGTAGGTGTTTGTGTTTATGTAAATTAATTTGTCTGCCACCTAATCTTATTTTTCTCAAAATTTTATTTCCAATCTGTAATTATTAAGCAAAACATATAATTCTTCAAATGACATATATATTGAGTTCTAATTCAAGTCAAACTAAAAACACAAATTAGCTTTTGTGTTAATATCCATAGACATTTTTACCATATTTTCTTTTTCATTTGATTTTCTAAAATGTAGGCTATGGATATTAAACTCTTTAGAGTTATTTTCTATCATCTCTAAAACATTTTTTATATTATAATAATTTATAACACTGAAAAAGAACATTTTTTATATTAAATTTTTGGATTCTAACCACAATTTGTAAAATTCAAGTGAAAGTACAAAGAACAATGCAAAGTACCAAATTATAAAACCGAATACATGCTACAGAAAGTCTAGTGGTTAACAAAAAAAAAAAAAAAGCACAAGCACTGTACAAATCAATTGATTTTATTTTCTACGCCGCTTTTTGCGTATGCGAAAAATTTTCAAAAAACAAACAAGGAGTACATAGTGTGCAAAGTGCTAGAGTGTGCAATTAATAACTTTGCTTTTTAGCTTGTTTTATTTTATTTTCAAAACAAATTGAGAGTTTTATTGATATAGCAGTTCTATCCTTTTTATGGAAAAATTAGAAAAAGCAAAAAGGTGTGATTAATTTAAATTTCTCCGGAATGAACTCAGATTTCAATATTCTGAAGAAGAACGCCTCTAAACTAAAATCTTTCCATTAACAATTAAAATTTTGATGTTAAATCACAATGAAAATATATAATATAATACGCTTTTTGACGCTTTTTTTTATTTGACACTATAGCGTTTTTCCATATCTTCTGGCAAGAGTTAACATATTAGTTCACTGTCCAGGTATTTAGAATTGTATTGAACCGGATTTATATTACTTGTAAGATCTTCTAAGATTCCTGAGATTTTTGATATTTTCCTATTTTAATTTTTTATTTTATTTAAAAAATGCTTGCAGTTTCTGTGTTTCAATTTTCAATTGTGAAAATCGAATTAAATATTATATTGCTTTTAGGAATAGTATTATAATTAGTTTCAATTTAGTTGAACCCGGAACCTTTAGTAATAAATTTTAACTTTAAACATTTTTGCAAATTAAATTAAAAAATACTTTGTTAATATACTGAAGATAAAAGAACGTCCTTTTAGTTGAAAGGGTTTACTTGAGACTGTTTCATAAAAATTTCTTTTCATAGATTCCATTTCATCTTGCATTACAGTTAACTATTGTGCTTTTTGATTTCATTCTATTGCTTTCCTGATATGTTTTCGGTTCTTCAATTTCCTTCATTGACTTTAAATCATCTATGAATCTTCTAGCTGCCTTGCCTTTATTTTCACTACTAGAAACTTTAACTTACCTAAAGTTAAAATGTATTTCTAAATGTTCTTTAGAATAATTTTCATTTTCAATTTCTGCATTAACTTCTATCATATCATTATTGATTGCATGTTGTTTTTGTCGTTGCGGTCCCAGTTCCACCTGCTCAATCAATAATGCTTTTGTTTTGTTCTGAATTTTAGATAATTTGGTTTTCTCTTCCTCGATTAAATATGAACAATTTATACGAGTTTTAGGAGATTTAACTTAAATTACTTTATCACTGTTATCTGTATTGTAAGACAAAAAAAAAAAACAACTTACGGCTACCCTATTTGTAATGGTGTTGTAAAAACTATAAGTTTTTAAATTATCATCATTCCACAAAAAAAAATATTTTAATTGCTCTATCATCCAAATTATGCCTCATTTCAGATGGAACGTGTACAAAAAAATCTGAACCAAAAAACCATGAAATTTACTTAAATTTAGTTTTCAACCATACAGAAATTCATATGGAATTCTGTTTGTGGATCTTGTTAAAACTCTATTCCCAATAAGTAACTCGCAGTCGATACAGATTATTCCCAAAATGTATACGGTGAATTAACATCTATTAGCAAACATCATTACAATTAGGCTTCTATTTTTCTTTTCAGCCTTGAAATTTTGTTGAGGAGGCTATTAATTGTATTTGTATACCTTCAAATTTGTACGATTAAAAATTTAACAAAATTTTTAAGTACTTATTTCACTCTGAATTTCGTGATATTAATCGAATTATTTTAAAATTTTGATAATCATCAATAGAAGTCACTACATACCTTTTTCCTGATGGTGTAGTAGTCTGCATAGGACTATATACGCCAGTGCGAATTAATTGCAATGGCTCTGCTTATTTGTTTATTGATTGGTTTGGAAACGACATTCCAGTCAGCATGCATTCAACACATGTTGCACATACTTCCTGTATACCATATTCAACAATTTTAAAACTATCGGCTAACTTTTTCATCATAGCATCATAGCATCATAGCTTTAGGATCATGATGTCCAGCTAATGATACCATACGTAAATATAGTTGTAATTATGTTGAATTGAAGTTTTTATATTATCACGTTGAAGTAAAATATGGCATTTAATATCATCCTTTAGTATCAATCAAATATTTCTTTTAAATCTGACTTCAAAACCATTTCTCGTTGTCTTATTGAAATTATATTTTCTACCAAACTATGTGCATATACAACATCTTTCGGAAAATATTTATGTTGACCTGACACAATAATAGCAATCAATAGCAATCTTTTAACCATTAGCTCTGGTAAGATTTACCTTTGCAATCATTGACAGCATGAAGAGTAGCACCTGAATCAACTAGCTAATAACATACATTTTTATCTTTACTTTTACCAAATTTGAAAAGAAAATCTGACTCAGATTTGTCAATTTCGATCACACTTACTATTATTAATTTTTTTTTCTGAAGTTTTTGTATAAATAATGCACAATGAAAACCCCCCACATTTTCGAAAATACAAAAATCTGTCTGATTTCCCATACGCTTCTGATTTAGCATTGAAAATCCCTACATATGGCAACACAGGAGTTCTGTATGCGAATAAAGAATTTTTTGCTAATAACATTAGCCCCCGGTGGCCGAACATCCTCGGATTTTTACACACATAGGTCACGAACATCAATATGTTCGTTAAAGAGTGTATAACATTGCATTCAGTTGCTTCAGGTTCCAATGATATAAATAAATAAATATTACAGTAGTATTCACTATTTTTCAATGAAATTCACTAATAACAATGAGAAATGAACTCCATTTTTGGAAGAATATTTGTCAAATGTTTAGGGATTTGGCGCTGTTCATTTTTTCTATATTTTCCACTACATATACATATTATTAGGTTACACTTGAAAATATTAGATTACACTTGAAAATATTACTAACAATTTTCCTCTGGGTTATACACATGCCTTTCACAAATATACTCACATTTTATCGTGTTCTCTTTGTGCCGTCGTTAACGTCGTCGTGAAACGAAGCAAAATGTGGTTCGTTTCATCAAAGCCTGTCAACCGACTTGCCTTTAACGTAATAATGTTGCGACATACTCATCAGAGAGCGGTCTATGTTTAATACAGCCAATACAGATCTATAAGTCGCTCTAGAGACTTATTGGTGAATTTTTTGTATATTCTACCAGTCCTTATCTAATCTCATCTTTTTTCTATTCCTCAAAGTAAGAAAGAATTCAGAAAGCCTCTTCTGCGTAAGGCCTTCGGTATTAGTTTATACGCATTTAATAATATTTTTAAAATAAAAGAATATAAATTAACAAATGATTAGCAGCCATATTTATAAAAAAAATTAATTTTGGTTAAATAACACTTTTATTGATTTAAGTACTCTTATTTATAGAGCTCTTTAAAGTACCATTCAAAGTACAGTCTTTCCACCCGTAAACATTCTTTAAAATACGTAATAACTTTCTTTAAATCTACTTTAAATAGAAGTGGCATTTATTTTTTTGTTTTTTATGTAAAAAAGTCTGTTAAACAACAAAAAAATAAATTGCTTGAAAAACAAAAATAAAAAGTAAATAAATAATAATAATGAAATTATTAAAACATATGCAAATTTACGTTTATAAAACAAATTTCCAAAAATATTTATTATATTGTGCATTAGTGATGTATAAGAAAACAAAATAATGAAAATAAACTTGTTATTTCTCATATGTTCATGTTATTCATGTTATTTTCATTCGTTCTTAAAAAAGCATGTAATGCAGATACATGAGTTTGTTTTTTATAAAATTTTATTTACTTTTCTTAGAAAAAGAAAGTGTATCAACCATTTAACTTTTAATTTTTAATGTCATTTTTGTCAAATCAATTAGAACCATTTATAAATGTTATTCGTTATATTTGTTATTTGTTAATATTTGATTTTGTGTCTTTAAAAGTGAATTAACAAATGTAACGAATGGTATCACCAGCATAGAATTAAAAAAAATATTAAATAATTATGAGTTAAGGAATTTTCTGAAACAAGTCTCCAAGAACTTTTCAACATTTTTATTAATATGACTTAAGTGCTTAAATTTTATTTTAATATCTTATTTCAATTTATCTTACATTTGATCAATAAATTAAGATTGACCGTCTAATAGTATATGTAATAGAAATATAATTTTAATATTTATTGTTCGTGTAAAGATTACTATTTATATGACATACATATATTACAGACGATAATATTTTTATTGTACTCTGAGTGGTATTGTGTTGGTTAGTGGTAACCCTAAATGTGTTGTAAATGCAACTCTCCATAGTTTACCAACATTTGCGAACACTTTTTTAATTGTTGTTTTCGTAGTGGTGAAAACAAAGCGAACAAATTTAAGCAGAGGTGAATTTATGTCTATATGAGAAAATAAAATGTCGACGCGAAAAGTTTTCATTCATTAGTCAACCAGAATACAGATATTCTTTGTTTGTAGGAAAACATAAAACCTAAAGAATAATAAATAAAGAAAAAGTGTTAAATGCATTGATCATATATTTTATGAACAAGTAAACTTCAAATTAAATTTTAATTGGAAGAGTAAAATATTATCAGGATGGATAACGGCGAACCAGATGCTGGATTTCGACTGGCACCGATGTCACCGCAAGAGATAAAGCCAGACATTTCTTTACTAAATGAAAATAATACCAGCAGCTTTTCACCAAAGCCCGACAGTCCCAATCCATTCGCAATTGGACTACAAGCAATTAATGCTGTTGCTGCTGCAACAGCAAATAATCAAAATCAAATGTTGCAATCAACTCAACAACCACAACAACAGTATCCTCCTAATCATCCTCTGAGTGGTTCTAAGCACTTGTGTTCGATTTGCGGCGATCGTGCCAGTGGAAAACATTATGGTGTTTATAGTTGTGAAGGCTGTAAAGGTTTCTTTAAGCGCACTGTACGCAAAGACTTGACCTATGCATGTCGAGAGGACAGAAATTGTATTATTGACAAGCGACAAAGAAATCGCTGCCAGTATTGTCGCTATCAAAAGTGTTTGGCATGCGGGATGAAGCGAGAAGCTGTACAAGAGGAACGACAACGTGGTACACGAGCGGCAAATGCTAGAACTGGTGCAGGAGGAGGAGGTGGTGGAGCAGGTATAAACAACGTAGGTGGTGTTCCAGGTGAGGACTTTAAGCCAAGCAGTTCGTTACGTGATCTTACAATTGAACGGATTATTGAGGCCGAGCAAAAGGCTGAAACACTAAGTGGTGATAATGTATTGCCGTTCTTACGTGTCGGCAATAATTCAATGGTTCAACATGATTACAAGGGTGCAGTTTCTCATCTTTGCCAGATGGTTAATAAACAACTTTTCCAAATGGTGGAGTATGCTCGTCGTACACCACATTTTACGCACTTACAACGTGAGGACCAGATTCTTTTACTTAAGGCTGGATGGAATGAATTGCTGATTGCCAATGTTGCATGGTGCAGTATTGATTCTATAGATGCTGAACATGCTACGCCTGGCAATCCTCACGATGGATCTTTTGGACGCCGCTCGCCTGTACGTCAACCTCAACAGCTCTTCCTTAATCAGAATTTTTCTTATCATCGCAACAGTGCTATTAAAGCCAATGTCGTGTCAATTTTTGATCGAATCCTGTCGGAATTAAGCATTAAAATGAAGCGTCTGAATATCGATCGATCTGAATTATCGTGCCTTAAGGCCATAATTCTCTTCAATCCCGATATACGTGGACTTAAGTGTCGTGCCGACGTTGAGGTTTGTCGTGAAAAAATTTATGCCTGCCTGGACGAACACTGCCGTACTGAACATCCAGGTGATGATGGCCGCTTTGCCCAGCTACTTCTTAGACTGCCGGCTTTGCGTTCTATAAGTCTCAAATGTCTAGATCATTTGTTTTTCTTCCGTTTAATTGGTGAAAGACCATTGGAGCAGCTAATTGCCGAACAATTGGATGCACCAGTCTGTTAATTAGTATAATGTTGAAACGAATTTGAAAGCAAGAATAGTGTGTATTGGATAAGACAAAGTCTTATGCTCCTTTAGCACACCATTTAAAGAGACGATATTCGAATAATAGCAATAGTTTTATTTCCAACTTCTTTTATTCTTTCTAACGTCTTCGCTCTTAATACAGATAAAACAAAAAAGACTTGCAAGATTCAGTTGTATATTGTATATTCTTTAAAACATAAGTTTATAAAATTGTTTTTGGTATTTCAAACATAACTACGCTTATTTTAAAGGTCTCAAGTGATTGAGTTTTGCTGCATTTCCTTAAACTTATTTTCTACATTTGAGGCGATTGTAAAAGAATATGGCATAAACATTTAACTCACAACATATATTTTTATATATTGTTTTATTAAGTTCTCAGCACGCATTATTGTAAATTTAATAGTATTTATACTAATATTCTCTTTAGTATCAAAACTTTCGTTTAGATCTAACCAGTTTTTTTTTCAATTGTTTTTCTGTTTTATTTTACTATGTATTCTTAATTGGATGCGATTAATCTTTAAAAAATTATTTTTTAGGTAAATATTTTATAGTTACGTTTTGATTATTTTTTTTTAATTGATGTGTTTTTATTGTATATTATATAAAAGAATACTGACCTATGTAATAACACTTATATATAGTTATATATTTACACATATATTATTAAATATAGAATATTTATTCTGTTGAAGAAAAAATTTGAAGTGTTTAATTATTTTTGACTTTTTTATCGATGGTAGAGTGTTTGTATTCTTCATTATTTTCAAATGAAATTATATTTTCATATTTTAGGTTTTAATGCTCAGTATACATATTTACAAGTGGATAACTTCTTTTTTTTCTAAATTTTGTATTAGGTGACTACAATTTCTCGTATCCCGCTTGAAAGTTATACGTAAGTGGAAATACTTTTAAGTTAATTTATAATAGACAATAAGAATATTGCATTGTTTTGGATCGCAACTGTACCCCGATGGCTACAACTACAACTATTTTTTTTAGTTGCCCTCAACTGAAATCATTTTCCGAACTATTCAGAAAAGCGACACTTGATTTGTAATCAACTATGAAAAGTAACTCAATTTCCAAAAGTTAATGTGCTCGTTTATAATGGTCACTGTTACATTTAATTATATATAAAACCCTACACGCAACGCATTACTATACATATGCATATAAAATACTTTTGTACCTACAAGGAATATAGGGTCACAATAAAATTTTTCAATATATCTCTACTTTGTGCTAACGCTCTCATCTGCTATTACCGTTACGAACATAGTAAACCTTCCATATACGGGATTTACTGGAAATATATGTAAAATGAATTAATGTGTGCCTGAGTGTCGATGTGGTTGGTTCGATTCCCACCAAAGGCTCTGGGTATTTGTGTTTGTAAATTGATTTCACCAATACTGAATGTTTCATTACGAACAAAAAAAAAAAAAAAAGAATTGTTAAATAAATATTTGAGTCTTAGATCAATAATAATGTTGTCTTAATCAATCGTATATAGCATGTTAATCTGTAATACTGTATTCCTATACGCTTATATAGTGTATATTTTATTTGCCTTAAAAAGTGATTAAAAGGCTACATTTTTGATGATATTTTAATACAAATAATAACGTACATAGAACAATTTTCTACAGCTGTTTAGTGAATATCTGGGGTTAACAAATTTGTATGTTATGACTGTGCAGTAAATAAAGTAAATGATCTGGAAGTTCAGACAGAGATTAAGATCCTTTATAAAATTTTACTGGTAGAGTTTTTTTGAGATGAATTTTAACTGATATTCCTGTTATTGAACAATCCCATGATGGCACCAATGTCATTTCTGGCTATTAAAACGGATTAGTTCCCATTCATTGTTTAGCTCACAAATTAAATTTAGTTTAATCGTAAGATCAGCTACATAATTTTTTAATACTGTTGAGTCATTTAACTTCCAGCTCACTACACTTCTTGAAGTCGGGAATTAGAGAATTAAAAAAAGTTTGTCAATCGCTCCAACGAAATAATAAATAATATATCTGTTAAAAGTCTTAGTACTACTAGATGGAGCTGTCGCTATGAAAATTATCCATATTAACAATTCATCCATCAATTATTAAAAATTTTATTCTTATTAAAGATACATTGGAAAAGGACATAAATGCATCAAGAGATAAAAATGCAATTCAGGCTATTGATATGTTAACTGAATCAACAAAACCAGATTTTATTATTAATTAAAATTTTTTAATTTTGTACTTAAATCATAAATATTCAGCAAGTTTTTTAAAACCAAAGATGCTAATCTTGGACTAGCATAATGAAATTCGGCATTACTTTTTAAAAATTTGGAGTCAAATAGAACAATTTTCAATAAAAAATGATATTTCGCTAGAAACTCTTGAACCTCTTTAGAAAAAGACTTCTTCGTTGATTTAACTTTGAGTAAGGATCACTTTCTAGATCTACCAAACAATACATCTATAGCAGAATACGGAAATATTAATATTTGTAACCTTGCCATTGATAATATAACACTCAATTTAGAATATAGATTTGAAAGTATTCCACGTGGCTGTTCACTCATTTTTCAAATTAAATTTAGAAGAATCCGCCGAATTTATTGGTAATTACAAAAATGTATTACTAATTGACAGCGCTTCTCTTAAAACAGTACTCATGGTTTTTCAAAACCACGTCAAGAATATTTTCCAAAAAAAAAAGTAATAATAATAATAATAGGACCTTCTCAATGCATTTTACTACATTGTTTGCAATATATATTTAATAGCAGTAGTTAGCAGTTTCCATAAACGTCTTCGTTAAGTTTCTGAGCACTTATTAATATTTTGTTAAATCTAGAAGCAAATATGCAATACAATAATAATGTGCAATTGAGACATATTTCGACTGGTTAAGAATAAAACTGAAAAAAAATTAACAAGTGAAACAGATTATGATTTACTGAAAGAATTTTCAGTAAATTTTCGAATTGCTGAAAAAAGAATCTTACATTAGCTGCTGTTCTTTAGTAGATACAAATATTACTACATGACATAGGCATTAAGTAGGAAAATGTATATAGAAAATGTAAAAGTAAGTTTGAAAAAGCGTGAATCAAAAATTGTAGAATGTAAATTTTATAAAAAAGAAAAGCAAGCGTAAAGCCAAATTTCAAGCGTCACAAACGTAGTCTCATTCAATATTTATGTGAGCTAAGCTTTAAATACATTCAAATTTATTAGATTAGGTTTTTCAAAAAAATACTTTCATAACATAATTGGCCATTGACCAAACCTTCAGTCAGGATTACGGCCTAGCTTCTCACACTACCTATGTTGTGTGTGTTAATTTTATAAATGAGTGACGACACTCCGATCGAAAGTTTTTTGAGAAACTTTTTACTGTCAGAATTTTTGCCAGAAATCTGCTGAGAACGTTTTCAATATTTTCGTTTTGATGTCTGACTTGGTGTTTGAACCGCAGCCTTACGTCTAATAAGCCAACACACTACCAATTAGACTACGGCGACTTCAAAAATAATATTGTGATTAATTGGTTTTTCGTACTGTTTATGTCTAACGATCGATACTGTCCGTCTTTGGTAACACAAACAGGATTGTTTAATGATGACGGTTATGTAAATGATGATGATGGTCAACAGAGGGCGCTGTCGTCTTTGAATAAAAGCTTTTATAAAGACTTCAATGTAATTTTATACCTTTTTTTATTCTTTGTTAAACATCCAAAAGGATGCAATTAATTTATTGTGTTGAAATTAAAATTTATATTGTGAATTTTTGAAAGAAAAAAATAGAACAGAAAAACAAAAAAAAAAATAAAAATATAAAATTAAATAAAAAAAATAATTTTGTGATTGCTTCTACCAAAGTGAGTGAAAACCAAAAGAGAGAGAAAAGTTTCGTAGGTCAGACGATTAAAAAGGAAAGTGTCTAAATTTAATAGGATTTTTTGTATATTCAATTTTGTTTTTTTTTTTTTTTTTTGGTAGAAATTCAAAATTAAATTTTGGTTCCCAGGAGTCCATCTCCACCACCACACAAATACAGTCTACGATTCAACAACTACATTAAACGAGAACGAAATCTTTTAACTAAAGAATTTGCATATTTTAAAGCTTTGTACTTCGTAAAGATTTCAATTGAAATTATAAATGAATTCAGTCAGGATTACGACCTAGCTTCTCACACCACTTATGTTGTATGTGTTAATTTTATACATGAGTGGCGCGACCTACAGTTTAAAGTTGACTCTGAACGACAGTTTTTTGAGAAACTTTTTATGGCAATTTTATTTACTCTCAGAATGGAATCAATTGTTTTGGTAATTTCGTATCTATCATAACACCCGATATGCTCTTATTATATACTTTTATTATAATAAAAGAGGATCTTCACCAACACTATGCAGATAAATTATAAACAGAGTTAATTTACACAGAATTTTATGAAATAAAAATATTTGTAATGGAAAAGTTGTACTATGCAGATAGATTATGATGAGCAAAGATAATTTACACAGAGTTTTATGAAATAAAAATAATTATAATAATGACTTGAAGTTCAAATTGTTATGCATGCTTTAATTTCAATAGAATAGAAAAACAGTTTAAAATATAGAGAATATTTTTATATTTCTATGAATCTATTTGCGTACATTTTGCACTTCGTAAAAAGTTTGCCAATTAGTTATTGGGATAAAATTAGATTTTAAAATGCCCAAAGTAACATATTCTTAAAAATAAATATTTTAATTAGTGATCAGCCCTCACAGATATCATAAAAACTACATACGTCAGCAATTTTAATACTATATATGCTTATAGTTATGAAAAATTGTATAAGCGCAATCAATCGTATTATTGTTCAATATTTATTTGGATATCGAATGAAATGACGACTACTTTCTTTTGTATTTCAGAAATTTTATGAATTATTCGAAACAACAGAAATAATCTCACTACAAAATTTGTATCTAATATTACACCAACAAATATAGTATCTACACATACTACTATTTATTTATTTATTTTTCATTAAAAAAAATATATCTTTAGCATTAAATAGGAGCATTTTGCATCAGTAAAAAAAAAATACTTTTCTATATTTTAATAAATTTATGTCTCAAAAAATTAAATTAAATGAATTTCAAATTATAACAGCTTTTATACAGTTTTATCCATTTTTGAGTTTTTAATAATTTTTAACATTTTAGTATTTCGCGAAAGGTCCTGCATTATTTTTAATATATTTTATTCGAACAGATATACTCTCTTCGGGATTTTTAGAGATTTGATGTAGAATAGTTGCCCATTTTGCTGAAAAGCTTGACCAAAGTTCCTCTAAGTTGGTTGATACTCGTTCGTTTTGAAAAAGTTTTCTTTTAACAATTGCCCACAAGTCCTCGATAGGTTTTAAATCGGTACTTTTTGCTGGCCATTTAATTGTTTTGAAATTTTGTTCAACAATCAATTTTTGTTTCAACTTGGCAGTGTGCTTTGGATCCTCAACTTGCTGAAAAGTTATTTTTGTTGCAGGATAGTCGCAAAAGCGACGTTATTAATAACGCCTTCTATTTTAACTAGAGGACCCAAGACCCATCTGTTTAAACGTCCTCACATCATTGAACTTAAACCACCGTGTTTCACGGTTTGCTTGGCCTAATGTCGTTAAATGGAGTTAGCTAAAGGAGTTAGACTGGAAACGATTAACTTTTGTTTCAGCGGGGCATTTCACTGGTTCGGGTCATCAGTTGTCCAGTTGTTGTGTATTTTACAAAATAATTAATTCGAGCATTCATATTCTTGTCTAGGTTTACAACAGACCCAAATCCAATAGTGTAGAAGATACTTCTTACTGTCACTCATCTTTTCGTCAAAAACATAGGTAGCCATTTTTGGTGTTCTGGTTATCATATTTCGCTTCACCAAGCGCATTTCCATCAGTAAGCAATCCAATCCTATCACCTTTATATAGGTTTAAGAACTGCATCTTAATATCAAAAACTGAAGAAAACTTATTAATATAATTTTAAAAATATTCATTTATGTATGTACATTAGGTCGCAACTGTATACAGTGTATTGCCTCTTAAACGGATATCTAAGGTACTGACGAATTTGTCCTCTTATAAAGAGTGTAATTTATAATGTGTGTAACTAAAGAGAGGATTTTAAAGGGCAGATAAATTGTTTTTCAAATTGACAATAAGGTAGGAGTGAGCGTTAAGCTAAAAAGAGGATCATTCTACCTTTAACTTTTAAAGTTAAGTTTACGTTTGAACTTGCCGTATTATATATTATTTTCGAAAAAAGAGCCTCGTTGTTGTCACTGAGTTTAAAAAAAGCTTGTGTAATTGAGCAGTGTTATCGACATTGCATTTTACCTGTAGCTTGTAGTAACGAAAGGAAGTTAAGGGTGACTTTAAAGTTCACTTAAGCTAAAGTTAACTTTAACTAAATCCCACTTTAACTTCTTTTCGTTGTTACAACAACTTTCTCAAAAATATGGCAGTGTCGGAGCAGTGGCGATAAAACTGTTCACTAAAACAAGCTTGCTTTTAAACGCAGTGGTAACGACTAACTTCTTTTTTTGTTGTATTTGCCCATTTTGTTTATATTTAAAGTTGCCATATTAAAAATAATATATAATATGACAAGTTCGGGCATAAACTTTAGCGTTAAGCTAAAGTTACCTTTAGCTTAACGCTCGCTTCTATCTTATTGGCCACTTATAATAATGAAAAACAATTTAACATCCTCCATTTAATTAACGGCAAGTTGTAATAATGGCCTTTAGTTTTTAAATTTATAATAAACAATATTTTCATTCATATTTTTGTGAATTAAAAAGAAAATAGTTTGTAAGACCAGATACACATTTAACTGGATTTAAAAAGTCGGAATTTTTCTTCGTTGATTGAATGAAAATCAATATTCCAGCGTTACAGTTGATTGTAAAACTTAATAAATTTTACCACAAATCGCAACATGAAGTGGTCACATGAAGGTCAGTCAATATTTTAACACATATTAGGTCGCACCGATATAAAGAAAAAGCCTTTAGTTTTCTTATGGTTAAATAAACCGTCTTTCTAGCTCATCTTCAGACGAGCTTTCTTAGGAAGTCAAAATACAAAATAATAACGAAATTTGATTACAAATAACCAAAACAGCAACACTGATTTCGAAGAAAGAATAATGTAAATAAAAGAATTGTATTAACGTGATGTCAGCTTCTTGGTTATCGGGACGTAAAATATCAGACGTCGTGGAAAAGAGTGTCCGTATGCTGTTATGGAAGAGTTGTCCGTTTAAGAGAGAATTATTTCAAGAATTCCTTACGATTTTTTTTTTGGTCTGCTTATGTGAGGTGTTCGCTCTTAAGAGAGGTGTCCTTTAGGAGAGAATACATATATACCACTATATATGTGGTCACATCTATTTGTTAGATATTTTTAATATATGACTTTAGTCGATTAGCCTACTTTTGAAGTTTTAATTATATTTTCGTGTACTTTTAAAAAATACTGTCTTTATTTTCTTTGTTATTGTTGTTGGGTTATTTTTTGTTACATGAAGCAATATTTAGTCCTTCATAATTATAAGATTAATTTATTTATTTTTGTTTAAACTTTTCTTGATATTTACTTTACTTTCTATATTTCATAAATTTTTCTATATTTCATAAATTTTCCCCAGTTCTTTTAAAATTTTAATTTGTAGTTGAGGCAAATCACCAAATTGGTGGTTTTCGGTTAAAGCACATCAAATAATATTCCTCATGTATTTTCCATTGGACTAAAACCTGAGAATCACATTGACCAATCCACGAGAATAATATTTTTTTTCATAAGTCAAATTCTTCTGTGAGAACTGATCTAAATTGCGGCATTGTCCGGTTCAAGTATACATTTTTTTGTGAAGTTGTGGATAAAAAAGACAAGGAATAAAAAATTAATTGACCTAATAAAAAAAAAGAATACGCAACAATAATAATAAATTAAATACAAATAGCATTTCCTAAAAGTATACACTAAATGGGTGAATAACAGTTCAAAAGGAATCTAATCGATTAAAGTAACATTTTAAGAGAGGTACATATACATACATATGTGTACATACATAAGTCCAGAATTATTAAAATTTGTTTCGTTTATTTAAATTCGCTTTACTGTTTGCTGTTCACAGACGTATATAAAAAATATTCAATAAAAAATAAAAATCTATATTATGTATATATATATATATATATACATATATACATATAAAATATATAATATATACATATTGTATATAGGTTTATGTAAATATGTGTTGTATGTATATAAATATATGTGTATTTGGTTTATTTTTAATCTTGAAAATATTTGGGTGATAAATAAATTGATTTTTAATATCAATTTATAAAATTTAATATAATTTTAATATGACAATAAAAAATAAGTTTTTGTAACTTTGATTATAATTATCGATTCGAAACGATTCCTAATTTTGATTTCAATAGATTTTACAAAGTTTTGAATTGAATATTTTTTATTGATATCCAAATATTTATAAAATATTAAAAAAAAATAAAAATATTGAAGGTTGTTTATTAAAACTCGTAAAGTCATTGATACTTGGGGAAGTTTTGGAAGGTGTTCGTTTAGATTAGTTCCGAAAGGCGACGTACTGCTGTATTAGCAGTGTAACGGGCCGAAGGCCCTTCAGAAAGAGGCAAGGGAATAAACTGGGAACAGAAAATAGAGTCAAAGGTTGACAGAGGAAGGATGAAAAGACAAATAGAAATAGAGAAGAAAAGTGAGGTAAGAAAAGATTAAAAAAAATGAATGAAAAGATTATTTGGCACAAGTTGACGTTACGTGTCATAGATAATTAGTATGCAAAATATATTATATAAATATATCAATATAAAATATTGGATGACTAGGGGAGTCAATTTCGTTTACAAACTATATTAGATCCTCAAGATTGTAGTTGTTCAGATTCACCAGTTTCTTCACTCCCATAATAGCTCTCAGAACTCCCATAATAGCTCTCATCTCTTCATATGTCTACTACTCGTTCTTCAGACTCGCCTTGTGCCTGAAGGATTGAGCTTTGGCACGATAAGTGAATTGAACCATTCTTCAATGATTTCAGAGAAGCAGAATATTGGAATATTAAACCCTGATCTAATCCGTTCAAATGCAACTTCGTTGTCAGGAATGTTACAATGACAAAGTAACCACTGCAATTTAATTCGATAATCCGACAACGGTCGCTTCACAGGCTTGTATGCTATTAATGAATTATTAACATTATCTGGTATTATCGACAATATTCCAGCCCTATATTGTTCCACCTTTTATCATTCCGTTATCATAATTTCCTCTTAAACCTATACTACAAAGAATTTGGAAATATTATTAACAAACAATCGCGAAATCATATGTTCTCTTTAAATAAATTTAAACATTATGTTTAATTCCAGTAATCGAGTTTGGCTAGGCCTTCTCTTCTATTCGCTGTGTAATGGACACAATAGCTACTACCTTCATTATATTTAAAAGATCTTTTACTTTCAATCCCTCATTTCAATGGTTAAAAGAATATATTCCTTGTAGAATAGCGATTTCTCTAAGCGATCAAGTGATGAGTGCAGCGAAGTTTCGAGAGATTTACTCTTTGTGTAGGTGTATTGTGCCGGACCCCTTAATGTGTGTTGTGAAACGTCCAGTTCAACGGAATGTAATATAACCGTAAACAAGACTATCTAAGAAATAAAAAGTAAATTTTTTATCGCACACATACCTGAAGAAAGTTGCTAAAATTGTTAAATTCAGATATTTGTGCATAAAACAGCGAAAAAATAGCGCCATTTTCAAAAAAAAATATTTTGAATTTACTTTTTTATTTACGACTAAGATTAAGAGAAGATTAAGAATTTTTGAAAAGGTTTTTGAAAGTAAAATTCCCTAAAAAATATGAAAAAGAAAAAAAAACTCATAATTTTATTTACCGTTTTCAACGAACTTAAGGAGTTTTATAAAAAATTAACAAAATTAACGAATAAAAAAAATAATTAAATCACTTTTCAAATATGCTTCTAAAAGTATAAAAACAATAAATAAATAATAACTTCATTAGTTAAAAGTTATTTAGTTGCGTTAGCTTTATTGGCAATAACTGCTGCGCATCGCTTTGGTATCGATTCAACCAAATCCTGATATCGTTTTAAAGCAATTTTGCTCCAGGACTCCTGAAGGAATTTCTAAAGTGATTCGCTAGTGGTTAGCTTAGAAGCATCAATAGATTTTCGATTGGATTGAGGTCTGATGAATGTGCAGGCCATTTCGAAACGAACCATTCCTTTGCTTTCTTACCATTATGCTTGGGATCATTCTCCTGTTGGAAAACCCCTACCAACGGTATCTTCTCTTCTGTATAGGGTAGCATTATAATGCCGTAAACGTGTTGGTCCACTATGGTTTTGATCCAATATATTGGTTCTGCTCTTTAGTATGAAAAGCAAATTCATACCATTACACTTGACCCTTCATGTTTAATGGTTTTTTGATGACACATGACATATGAACGATAAGTAATTCTACCAAACATAACAACTTTACTCTCTTTTGTCCATAAAACAATCTTCCACTTTTGGATTGGCCAGTTTAGACGTTCCTTTGCGAACTTCATGCACTTAGTGATATGGTTTGCGCTTAAAAGACATGTACGAACTGTTTGTACTGTCGCAGTTATATAAAAGTCCTTTTTTTTAGCTCGGTTGAAGCTTTGAAAAGATCCCGGATCAAACTTTAAACGCGACGCCTGCTAAGGACTAGTTTTCTTTCACATTTCATTGGAACATCCAACCAATTGACCAAGTTCTCTATAAGATTTTCTATACAATATTAGTTTTCCGATTATTTCGCCTTTCTCCGCACTGAATTGTTTTCCACTACCCATTTTGCTGAGATTTGCTTCACTTACTTTCCATTAAAACAATTTGACTAAACATAACCGTAGTTATAGAAAATAGGTAAGTGGTCCTATTGTATATTTCGCCATTTTTTTTTTAGCAATTTTTAATATAAAGTAAAAGAATTATAAAATATTTAATATATGGAACATATTAAGTAATGTATTAAAAATTAACATTTAAGAAATAGCAAAACAATTTTTTTTGTTTTTATTAAATTAAAAAAAGTCTCATAGTGGTGCTATTATTTTTTCCCAACTGTGCATAAATTGTGTAATTGTAAAAAAGTTAATTAGCTTTACAATTTATATATAATATGTATTGAAAATATGTGTATACGTTCATGAATTCTAATCGCGTTACAATTATTATATTATTATTAGCAAAAAACTTTTATTTTCCATTTACATGGATTTTAATAAATACAGTTTATAAGACTGGATAGTTTTTTTTAATAAAACAATTAAAATGCTAAAATTTCAATACTTTTATTTTGATGATTTGTCACTGGTTCAGGTTGGAGGTCTTCCATAATGAACTATTAGAATTTTTAAAAATCGAATCGAATTTGGAATCTGAATTAATTATAACTGTCACATACGATAATACAGAATACAGTACAGTAATTAAGTATGGCGTCAAATAAGCAAAAAGTAAAGGTCTTGAAGAAAGAAATTGTTAAAATCCTCTTGAAATCTCGTTCCAATATTTTGTTTTAACGTATCAATTATGCTTTTAGACATTTTATTAGGAAAGTTCAATTACGACTATTTAGAAAACTATCAATATCCTCATTAGCCGATTCGATTTCATCTCTTATAAATTGATTTTCGTCAATTATCTGTCTATGTTTACGTCAATTACATATTGGCTCATAGTTCTTTTAAATAAAGGTAGGAGTATATTTTACAACTGTAAATAAATTCCTTCTCGAGCATGAGCGAATTACTGAAAGCGAATTACTAAAAAATATTGTACAGAGATTGTATTTCAACTAATTTATAGTTTTAAAATTTTAAATCATAAGTTTTAAGTTATATTGTTGAAAATGTGCAATTGTTTTAATTTACAGTTAATTAATTTATAGTTAGCTTTAAAACATAAATGTTTACTAAAATATGTACTAAAATATGTACATACGCGCATACATACTTGAATGTACATATGTATGTGTGTGCATAAACATATACAACTGTGTGAAATATAACAGTAGCACTGAAGTTTTAAGAATAAATAAGTTAGTTTTTATCCTTCTCATCTTACATATTTTAATCTATAGAGTTTACCAAAAAGGGGCAACTCTGGAGTTGTCAGTCAGAGTGTGAAATCTTGCGAATTGAAGTCGATTGCGTTTATATCTTAAATTCAGTAATGGTACTTTTTTTGGATTTCTATCAAGGCACCGTAGTCTAGTAGGTAGTGTGTTGGCTTATTAGATGCAACGCCAGGATTCAAATCCCCGGTCAGACATCAAAAACGAAATATGAAAAATATTTCTTCGGTGGCTTCCTCTCAGCAGATTTCTGGCAAAAACTCTGAGAGTAAATAAAATTGCCATAAAAAGTTTCTCAAAAATTAGTCGTTCGGAGTCGACTTTAAACTGTAGGTCCCGCCACTCATGTATAAAATTAACACACACAACTTAAGTGGTGCGAGAAGCTAGGCCGTAATCCTGACTGAAGGGTTGTAATGGCCAATTATGTATGTATGTATGTATCAAATAAATTATCCTTAACTGGTTCAAATAAGTCTCCTGTAGATCAAGCAAGCAGTATTTCAAAAACTACTTACCATATTACAATAAATTAAAAATGTTTTAAGAGCTCAATTTGTGCTTATAATAATTAAATAAAAAAGTTTTTGTGTAAAATGTATAATTTATTTTTAATATTTTGTGTCCGTAATAGAGTGTTTAAAGCGCCTGTTTGGTGTACGGAGACTTAATAAGCTAACAGTTCACATACTATGAACCTTAACCTCTAAAGTGCCAGTTACACGAACGTAACGTAACGTACCGTATCGAACGTTCTCTTTTTAGCATATGGAGAGCAATGTAAACGCTTACCGAAATGTTCTCTCTCGTTAGCAAAATGGATTGATCTGTATAAAAAAGAATTCCCTCACGTTTTTACGTGACATTTGAACATGAGTAATGGGTAGACAGACGTCGGCACAAAGAGAACATGATAAAAATGTGTGTGTTTGTGAGAGGCATGTATATAGCCCAGAAGAAAATTGTTAGTAATATTTTCAAGTGCAACTTAATATTTTCAATTGTAACTTAATAATATCTATATGTAGTGGAATATATATAAAAAATGTACAGCGCCAAATCCCTAAAGACATATTTAACTTGAGAAATATTCTTCCAAAAATTTAAATCATTTCTGATTGTTATTAGTGAATGTCATTGAAAAACAGTGAATCCTACTGGAATATTTTTTTGGGTGTATCATTGAAGCTTGAAGAAAGCGATATGAACATTCCTCTTTAGAAGCTGACAAGCAATTGAATGCAATTTTATGCTCTTTTTAACGAACATTGTTGATGTTTGTGTCCTATGCGTGTAAAAAGCCGAAGATGTTCAGCCCCCGGGAGCTATTGGTGACGACGTCTGCTTTTATTCTTCTTGAGTCACGTGTTTCTGCAATAGATGTTAAAGAATATTCCGCCATATTTTGAAAGAACGCATCTGTACGATACCTCGAATAAAACAATTCATATAAATTTTATTAACGTCAACATTATGGAAAATTTTAATTTAAGAATTTCTACAAATTTTCTGCTATGAATCTGCATAGAAAAAAAAAAAAACTTGCACGGTTTACCAAAATAAATGTAACTTTTTATTATAAGAACAAATTGACATTGGATCGTTATGATGCCGATTTGGAAATGTTATATGTTTTCATTTATTTTATTTATTAATTTATTTTCAATCATAGACACAATGTGCATATAAAATTATTTACAATCTCTGCAGTTTCTATTTTACAGATATTTAAAGAAATCAACATCTTGTTATTACTAAACTAAATACATACATAATTGGCCATTACAACCCTTCAGTCAGGATTACGGCCGAGCTTCTCACACCACTTATGTTGTGTGTGTTTAATTTTATACATGAGTGGCGGGACCTACTGTTTAAAATTGACTCCGAACGACAGATTTTTGAGAAACTTTTCATGTATTTACTCTCAGAGTTTTTGCCAGAAATCTGCTGAGAGGAAGTCGCTGAAGAAATATTTTTTCGTATTTCGTTTTTGATGTCTGACCGGGGGTAAGAACCCTGACCTTTCGTCTAATAAGCCAACAAAATACCTACTAGACTACGGCAACTTCAAAATATTATTACTAATATTATTAAATACTTACTGAAATTAACGATTCGATATGAAACACATACATAGTAAAAACCTTAAATTTAATATCACAAAAAGAAATTTAGAAGTTCTAAGACAACAACTAATGACCAATCTAATCAAGAAACCTCTCAGATGGGCGTAGTTTGATTTTCTGCATTTTTTAAACCACTGTTATTAATTGTGTTGATTTTAGCCTTTGAATACAATTCGATAGTTCGATGTTTAGTATAATTTGAATTTGTGTTTTGGTATTATCGTAACAGATTTTTCTGCCATTTGTGTATAAGACATTATTTATACAGGTTTTGAATAAAAGTAGTTTGTTTTTATAATTTTGACTTCCTATTCAGAATGGGCTATAAAGATCGCATACACCTTTTTGCTTTAACTTGCATGTACTCTTCAGGTTCTATTTAAAATTTAATTATTGGTTTAACGTAATTCCTAGGTATTTTACGAATTTTCCGAATTCTATTTCTCAGCCTTGTATTCTGAGATATGATGAGTAGTCCAGGAGTCCAGGAGGAAGAAATCCAGGAGAAAGAAATCACCGGTTGTGGTATAAATCTAATATGTATACAAATTTCATTTTACATTTAGGAAACTTCTCAGACACGCATACGTTTTCTATCAGTCTGGTAGGGAATGATGATTTGACGATGTGTTCCGATGTTGATTTAGTAACTATTGTAACACATCCTCCACGAGAAATTCTTTTTTTTTCCGCATATTTTAGCATAGCCGTCTGAAGGCAATGATTTGGTTTTAGAAATATTTCGTTTAGTAGAAGAATATTGATAGAATTGTGAATGTATGATATCCTACAGATTGAATGAATGTAGTAATGCCTTGACAATTCCAGGACATTACCTTGAGACTGTTTCGAACTTATTCAGATTACATATTTTAACATGAACATACTAACATTTACTTATTCAATTTTCGATTTGCAATTTCGTAGATCAGAGGTGACGTCGATATTGTAACGTTCAGCTGTCGATTAACAACTTTGAGCAGGTGTTTTAAGCATATTGGCGAAGGTGTTATGCGGGATAGATGAATCGGTCGTATTTGGAGGAAATGAGGAAATCAACAGCGAATGCATCAAAGAACGGATTTTATTATGAGATTTGTTGATTGGATTGTCACGAATTGTTAAGCATTCTATCGGCTGAGATATCGAGGGTCGTCAGCTCTATGGTTATTGTTCTTCAGATTTTTCTTAATGCAATTGAAACATTTGTGAACGACGGGAATACCTTGTAGTGTTTTATTAACTTGGTTCCGTATATACTCTTCCGAAACCAATTTCAGGCACATAGTATATTTTGTACATTGTGTCGGTCCTTTGTTTTCTTTATAAGGTTTTCTTCACCATTACTATGGATTTTTCACTACTATTTGGCACAGACGTCTAATTTTTTTTACGACTTGAGATTTTATAGTAATAATTCAATCAAGTCTATGAAGATGCCGTAGTCTAGCAGGTAGTGTTTTGGCTTATTAGACGTGAAGCCATAGTGAGATATTTCCAATAAAAAGAAATATTGAAAAATATTTCTCCGACGTATTCTTCTCAACAGTCTCCTGGCAAAAGCTCTGGGAGTAAATATAATTGACATGAAATTTATCGTTCAGAGTCGACTTTAAACTGTAGGGCCATTCATAACAAATTTAACCATGTAGAAATCAACATGAATAGATGAGCGTGTTGTGTTCATTTCATTAATGTTGATCTCATTTAATTGTGATAAACCTAAGATTTTAATATATTTGCAATTATCAGAATAAAATGTGTAGCCTATTTCTATTAATTTCTTCTTTGCTTGTTCAGAAAGATTCATTGATGGTGAGATAACTGATATTCTCTTAAATTCGTAAGATGTTTCAATTACCCACAACAATCGGAAGAACAACAATTTTGCACTCGTGTACTTCTCCCTCTTCTTCACTTAAAGTGTCATTGTCATTATCAGTTATCATTATTTTAAACTGGTTTTCACTTGTTTTATATTTTTTCTTTTGGTGCTCTGCCTGACATCTTGTTATTATTATTATTTTTTTTAAAGAATGCATTTAATTGAATTTAGCAGATGTTACAGTTTTATAAATTTAATAAAGATAATTACACTAAACGTAAGTAATATTAAATTATTGCAAAAGCCACTGACTTGACCTATTACTATTTTCTTTTTTTTTTTATTAATCTGAAGCATGTCTGTACTCTTCAAAAGTATAAAACAAATTGAATGCCGTAGGTATATATAATCAAACTTTATTCATTACCAATACGAAAGAGCAACAACAGTAAGTCAAGTAGACGTGATCGATATGCTATTATATTTCCCACAACTGTATAATTTAAGTTTCAAGTGTAAATATTTTTTTTTTAAATAAATTACACTTGTATATGTACTGTCTATATCGTGCAAAAACAAAAGAAATTTATTAATTTTTTTACTTTGTACTGCTATTTCTCATCATAATTATTCTTCTTTTGCTGTTAATGCTTAAAGTTTTTTTCTTTTTTTTTCACACGAAGTGGGACATTTTTTATTTCAAGTCATTGGGTGTAAGTTATTTTATTAATGTATAGGCGCACTTTCGCATATATGTATACATGTATGTCGTCATACGTCATACAGTGAACAAAAAAATACATTCATTTTATGAAATTAAAATTTACAAAAATAAGAACAAGTTTGAATTTTAGAAAACTCCATTGAATTTGTCTTTTCCTCTGAATTTTGGAAACTTTCGATTCTTCCCACGCAGAAAACAAAAGCCGTTAGAAAAAAGCTATGTCAACTCTGGGGTATCGATAAGATTGTTTTAATTTTTAGTTTTAGTTAATTTCCAAAACCCTGATTTTAACATTAACCAGAGTACTCCTCTGCCTGCAGAGAAGATGCAGTACATAGTAAGCTGTTGATTGTTATTTTATTTTGTTAATATTTTTTATTATTTGTAGATTTTTTTAAGTATTTTTTTAGAACTTTTTGGTTGTTTAAATGATTTCTTAATAAATTAGAAAAAATACTCTCATTTTTGGAAAATCACAATTAATGGGATATAAAAGATTTCTTTTAGCACTTTTATTGGGTTTCTGTATATTTAGATGTACAGTGAACCACAAAAGTCTTAGTACGATAATATAGTATTTTAGCAATTTCATGAATTTTTGGCCAAAAGTTGGTATTAATAATTTAAAATTTTTATTTATTTTTTTCACTAATTTATATCTATTCCATTATAAAACAAACAAATTGTTTATATTTTTCACAAAATAGAATGTTTTCCTTATTTTCTTTTTGCCAAAATTATGAAATTGCTAAAATATATTGCCGTACCAAGACTTTTGCTGTTCACTGTATGTAAATATAAAAAAAAAAATATTTTATAATATTTGCGAAATGCTGTTACATTGCAAACAGCGTTCAAAAAGAAAACCCAGAATAAAGGTTTAAATTTATTAATTATTATATTACTTCACGTCAAGCATAAAATCAAGAATCTAGAAATCTCGTAATCTCTATACTATTGAAGTTAATTTTTCGTCGTGTCACCGCATATTTTCTGTTGAATTTATTTAATAACGAGGGTTTTCAAATGTTTTTTTAGATTCGAAATAATAAAAAATGAATCGGTAATTTCGATCAGCAATAGCTAATTTATAGGTGCAAGTGAGAGAGATAAGTGACAGAGATATGCGTGACTTCTGTAAATAGATCGTGTGTGATCTTGTTTTATTAATCTGTATTTCATAATTAAAACATTTCCCGATTGTAGTTTCAGTTGTAGTAATATATATATGTTTTCCTAGTATATATAATAAATATGTATATATTGACTTTGAATCTCATAAGAATTAGTGTAGCAATTCTTATTTAAATTAGTTTTTTAAAGATCTGACAATATCTCCTTTCTTCAATTTAGACAATTTCGTAGGTAATTTTTATGGTTTTTAAGTAGCTGTTTGTAGATTTTTTTCAACTCAAATGCATGACACAGTTGCGTATGCTGGTTGTAAATATTAATTCTTTAGGAAAATTATTCGCTTTTAAGCAAATCTGAATTAATTTTGATTAATTTAAAAAATTATAAAGCATTAATTTTAAAAATATTAAGTCCGTTAATAATTTTTAGCGAACTTTGATTTGCGATTTGGGTGTCACGTTTGGTCTCTTCTGAGCTGCGATCACCACCGATTGACTGATACCAAGCCTCTTGGAAATGCTACGTGAAGAACAGCCCTTCTCGGGCCTCTTTTTATGCAAAAAATCAATTAAATATGATTGTAATCTGCTTTGACTCGCAAGAAACAAGTTTTAAACTGCTCTCCGAAGAAGAAGAACAAGAGAAAAACAAACATAACGGTAAATCTGCATGATTTCTGCTGATAAGAGAAGTGGGAGAGCGAAAATATGTACAAATTCATAAAACGTGCAAAATTGAGTTTATGCGAGTTATTTTAGTTTTTTCCTTCAAACTCATTGAATTCATCTCATCAATTATTGTTTCTTTACTGCTATTTGTTACGAATAAAATAATAAAGATAAAATTGATTTCTTTTTTTATTTGCTTGTATGGTTTTGTTTTTATGGATGACAAAGTCCAGTATCGTGAACATGCAGTCACTTCTGCTCGCCACTGTAGGTAGAAATTAACGATTAGCAAAAAATTACAACTTGCTATTGTTTTTAATTGATTATTTAAGCTTAGCGCAATTAATTTCGTTATCGGGCTACAGAAATTATTTTTGAAGGAACTTGATCAAAAAATTTTGTTACGTTTTCTATAGTGATTATACATATTTTGTTATACAGTGGTGGTCATATAATTAGAATATTCGTAATGATAGTAAGTTATTTATTTTATTATCAAACTTAAAAAGATAACATAAACAATTTTTTTCCAGTGCAATTGTTAAATACATAATTTACAAATCTTTAAAGAAAAAATATTTAAAAATGTTTTATTGGGTTGGCCATTAATTAATTGAAATGTTTGCTAGTGTTATTTTTGTTGAAATATTTTTTGTTATCACAAATATTTCGCTGGAGTAAGCTTAATTTACATTAAAAACATTTACACATCGGTTTGGCAAACTATCAAGTGCCCACACAGAGATTGGGAAAATGTCTTCCAATACATTTCAATGTCTACCACAACTGATCAGCATTTTTGGAATTTTTGTCTTCTATTTTCGTTTCAAATTCAATCCACAAGTTTTCAATTGGATTGAGACTACGAGTTGCCCTGGGCTGGTTAAATAATTATGTTTTATTTCTCTGAGCAGCTTTTCACAAGTATTGAAATAAGCACACTTGTGCATTTGTTGTAAGTAAGTTGTAAGTTGTAAACATGTTGCCCATACTTGAACTGACCATCAAAATTGGTCCAGTAAAATGTCAAGTCTAAAAACCCCACACTATAATGTAGTTGCCACCATGCTTAATTGTTTTCATGATATTTCTGGAATTATAGTATTGGTTGGATGAGCGCCATACATACTGCTTTTTTTCATTATCCCCATCAGCAAAGTCATGTTATGCTATTTGGATTTGGAATTTGGCCCTTTGTTTAATTTTTTTTACACACTCTTCTGATATCAATTGAGACATTCCAATTAATTTGCAAAAAGTTTGTAAGAAATAGAATAGAAAGATAAAGAAGGAGTTAAGAGAAAAGATAAACAATGGAAAAATCCCGCAAGGTTTTAAAAAATAACTACAGAAAAAATCGTTCAAATGAAATATCATATTTATGTATGCTTCAATTATATGGCCACCATTTTATATATGTAACATACACATTAAGGATAAAGTTTGGTAAGCATGCCTTAAGTTTCGTTCTTCTTACATACCGTTATATAATGAATAAAAAGGATTACACCATGTAACTTGTGGCTAATGTTAATTTCTATAAGTTATCTCAGTTTCATTCTTGTTTCTTTTTTTCACTGTTATTGGTTCAAATGAGTTTTTGGGTGGTATTTTTAATGCCTAATCATGTTCTATATGTCTACGAATCGTAAACGTATAGTATCGAATGGTTTTAAGTATTAAAAATCTAAAAAAGTGAGCCTATGAACAGGATTGAAAAAATGAAGAAGAAGAAATGAAGTAAATGTCTAAATTAGAGAATTCAAAATGAACAAACGAATGAATGAGTGATAGTATTTGTCAAACATGTTTTTTTATACCGTTAATTTTCAGTTCTCTTTTTAACGTAACTTACAACCGTTTTATCCGACTCTTTCTAAACAAAAAAAAATTGTTAATCATCAGACCAACTTTCTTTAACTTCGTGCTCTATTATGTGTTGATTTCTCTTAAATTCTTTTTTTCAATATCAATGACATTTGTGATATTGACGCTGACGCCGCAGTAACTGCCGATATCACAGTTAGGAAAAGAAAGAAATAAAATAGATTTTAATTTTCAGGTTTTTCTTTGTCACATTGTTTTTAGTTTTTACGATGAATACATGAATGAGTGAATGTGTAAACAGTTGAGGGAATAAGTGAGCGTGCATACACATAACTCAGATCACATACATTTAAGTTGCATAGACGATCAAAACAGAAAATTTTCAACGAGTTCGAACGCACGATTATCGCTGGCGCAACATTAGTTTTGAGTTGGCTACCAACGCGAGCGGGTCATTCTCTTTGCAAGCGATACATGTATATATTAATTTTATTAAATTCTTCTTATTAAACAAATTTTTCTTTAATAAATATATCTAAATTATTGAAGTTAATTTAAATATAAAAAAATATTGTGCATGGATATTATATTCACCGTTGTTACTTAGTTGTAGACATTTGGAATGATAAAATTTACTTTAATAATTATAACAAAAATTAAAAATGAATGAAACATAAAACAAATAATAAAATATTATTTTGAAGGAATTGTGTTTAATTAATATATCTACACATATGTATATGTTTGTGTATATACTCTCGCATATACGTGTATGGATATATATATAAATATATATATATTATATATATATATACGAACATTTTTTGTGTTATACAATCAATTTGAAATGAAATAATTTTTTAAAATAATTGAAATAACTCTTCAAATAAGTTTTAAAATAAAATATAATGATCAACGAATTTATCAAATACAAGAAGAAGAAGATATTATAAAAAATTATGCACATTAAAACGAAAATTGCATATATTTAATGACAATTAAAAAAAAAATTCAAAAAAAAAAAACGCCAACACCTATGAAGTTACTTAAAAAAGAAAGCATAAAAAGAAGGATATTGATAGAGATAAAGAAAATAAAATCTAATTCATTAATTTATTTATAACTTTGAAATTTATACAGTTTTTATTATAAATTTCACAGGACTTTTCGATTGTTTCAATTTTTTTTATTCATTTATTATAGATTAAATTTGTATTTTTATTTGATTTTCTAGATTTAGAATCTTAAGGATACTCCGAACGAATTTAAACAAAAAAAATATTTATATATTCTTTAATTTTTTCAATTTTTCCAAATTTTTGAAACTATTATTAAAAAATTATTAAAAATAATTTTACTAATTAAATAAGAACACCATCCAATCCCGTTAATGAACTAAAATACAAGATTAAATATAAAAAAAGCATATAATCGAATTATAAATAAAACAGAAATTAGTTTTTAGTTTAAAACTGGCCCAAACTAATAAAATAAATCAATAAATATTGAAAATAAGCGAATACATTTTTAACGGTTAAAACGTCATTTTAAACACAGTAAAACGAATTCAACATGATGATGGAGAACGGTCTCTCCATGGAGTATGGAGATGGTTACATGGAGCAGGAGGAAGAGTGGGAACGCGAAGGACTCTTGGATCCTGCCTGGGAAAAGCAACAAAAGAAGGTAAGTCTTATATTGTTTTAATGCATTTTTTCATTAAATACATACATATATTCCATAAACTTTTTTCAATTTAACAAAAAACAAAAGGAATTAATCTAATTGACTGACTAGCATTCAAATATTGATATAAAATGAAATTTAAAAATAAAAAATAAAAAATGGTCTTCATTCAAGTTTATATTCGTATTTATATAATCTATTCTTTCGCATATACTTTTGAGAAAAACAAAAAAAAAGGAATTTAATTGCTTTTTACTTATACCATCACAGATGATCTACATATGTTTGGATATATATGTATATATATATTTGTATATATATATATATAGATATATATGTATTTATTTATATACATACCTATATGTATACACATGTATAAATATATTGATATACATTTTTTCGACTTTTAACCAAGAAACTCTCGATTTTAACCTGAGAGTATACATACTTTTGATATTTGTCTTCTCTATAGTTGTTAGCCAGTGTGAACCTCATAATTTTTCCTTTTTTTTTTTTGACTGAATAATCAACAACTAATACCACTACTATATCAATATTATCAACAACAAAAAATAGAATGAAAATGTTTTATAAATAAATAATATTTTTTGTCTCTTTTAAAAGATTCTTCACGAACATCTACTGCCATTACCCACCCACATATATTTTGTTTTTTTCATTTTTTTTTTCAAATTTTCTATTTTTTTTTTTATAAATTTTTTCTTATTTCTAGGGTATTGCGTAGCATAAAAAACCATTTTGTATTTTAGTTCTTAATAAGATTTCAATGCGAAAAACTGCTTCTGAATGCTACAGAAGAAATATTCTCATTTGTATTTTAATTTATGCAACAAATAAAGAAGAAATTGCTTGTTCAATTTTTTTAGCTTATATAAATGCTTTACATTCTTAAATATTCCATTATTTTCATAAATTTATATAAAAAAAAAGAATTTGTAAAATAGATAAATTTGCCAATGATTAAAATGTAATCATTGTCATAAAAATCAATATAATAATGATGAGCTTTCAACAAATCCAAAGCTATAAAACGTTTTTTTTTTTTTAAATTTATTTAGTTTTTAAGTATGAATTTGTTCATTTACACTTTTATGTATGACGCCTTCGTTATCAAGTTCAAATCAATCTTAATATTGCATTGACATTGATTTAATAAAATCCATTTTCAACATGGTTTTATAAAGATTGTAGCAATAAGTCTTAAAAATCATTCAACTAAACTGAATTAAATACAAACAATGTTTATGAAATTCCAAAGCACATGTTCAATTTAAGAATTTCTTAAACACATTATTGTTATTGTTAATTATTTGAATTTAGGCCTTATTGCAGTGTATAAATATATAGTAAATATTGTATATAATATAAAACTGATGAGTTTTTTTTTTAATTTCAAAAATGTTTTACTCAATATGTATGTATGTACATATTTTTGTATACAAATTTATTTCGATATTAGTTTTTTTTTTTTAAATTTTTTGTAAAAAAGAATGGTAAATTTTAAAAAGGATTGTAAATTTGTACATTATTCGTTATATGCTATTAAAACCTCGTGCGTGAAATGTCTGATGAATATGAATTTGTAAATATTTTTAAATTAAATTCCAACACTTAAATTTTATAATAAATTACGTTTCTTAAAACTTTTTTTGCTTGTAGAGCAATCCAATATTCATCGATAGATTTCAAATATTATTTTTGCAAAATATTTAAATAAAAATAAATATAAAAAGCTTTCCTCGATTTTTATTTTCAGTGAAAATTTAAAAATAGCTTTTTAATTTCTTTCATCACAACCATCACCATAATGTGTGTTTAACGCAATACTTTCATTGTGTTTTCAAAGATATTTCTATACTTTTCAGATTAACAATACATTTTAAAATTTATTTTTGAATCAAGAAAAAAAATATATATATTTGCCCATGTGTATCTCAACACGTACCTCATGTATCTATTAAAATTTCTGAACAGAAGATTTTTTACTATTTAATCCTAAAAACAATAACATAATTTCATTTATTGAATTGAATGCCAAGATAATGATAAAAAATAAAATTATTAAATTATAAATAATAATAATTTTATTTATTTCGTTTTTTATAAATTATAAAATTACAATGAATTTATTTCTATATCCAAGCCCTGTTGATCTTTCAGTCCATAATAAGATAAGATAAGATATATTTAAACTAAAGCCTTATTTAATTATGTCATAGCGGTGCATCATAAATCTGAATGCGAAAATATATCAATTTCATTTTTTTTTTTTGTATTCTTACGAATTAAAGTTAAGAATTATTTCATTGTAATTATTGATTTGAATTTAAATACTATTTTATTGCTATATAGGATAAACGATTTGCTATTTAGTTTAACATAACTTCCTAACACAATTGCGTTAATCGCAACTGAGTCCTAAAATTGTAATTGGAGTTGTCTAACAAGATTACCGTTAGTAGTTATTAGCAATAATTACAAAGTTCGAGTTTTTTTTTTTTTTTTCTTTCAATTATATGTATATTTGTACTTTTAAAAATTAATTTATCTAAACAACATCTCTTTAGTTAACAATATATGGTAGTACGTGTATTTGAAAAATGTGTTTTTAAAAATGAACTCATAATAGTAATGATACTAATCATATTCGGAATTTTTGTCACAATATTAAAGTACAAATTTTTATTTACTATAATAAATAAAATTCTGTTTTTTTTCACAATCTGATTTCTCTCCTTATTTTCTGTTTTCTTTTAATGAATTCTGTCTTTTAGTAATCAAGGCCACATTAGATATGAAATATGTGTGCTTGTATAATAAAATTAAAACGACTCAATAAAAATGTATAAATGTACAGTGGACCGTAAAAATTGAGGTACTCCAATATAATTTAGTAATTTTATGAATTTTAATCAAAAATATGTAAAAATAATTCATGTTTTTCATAATTGTTTATTAGTTTATTTGTATTTTATTACAAAAAAAGAAAAACATTTAATGTTTCTCAGAACCCAAATGAACAATAAGGAAAACTTTCTGATGATTCCTTACTTTTGCACCGTAAAGTGTAGAAAAAGAACTACTAGTATTATACTACTGATGCCATGTTTAAGCGTTTTTCGAGAACGAACTCCTTATTTCATTTTTCCAAACTAAAGTACATCCTTACGAGTAAAAATGATATATTTGGACCCAACTGAAGAAAACAGATTTTTCTAAAATTAATTTGACACACTCTAGTATGGAGGAAGGGAAAATAAAGAGCCCAATCCCTAGAACTTGGGTGGTATAGTTAAGCATGGCTTCGATAGTACAATACTGTGGGGATGTGCGTCATCATCGGGTGTAGGCAGTTTGAAATTTATTGAGAAAATAATGAATAAAACGTATTACTTCCAAGAAGTCAATGAATCCTGTTGCTAATATGAAGATCTGATTTGCCTTCTAAAGTTTCCACAGACTTAATCCTCTTGCACATATATACATACATACATAATTGGTCATTACAACCCTTCAATCAGGATTACGACCTAGTTTATTTCACCACTCACATACGTTGTGTGCATTAATTTTATATATGAGTGGCGGGACCTACAGTTTAAAGTCGACTCCGAACGACGGATTTTTTGAGAAAATTTACACGGCACTTTTGTTTGCTCTCAGAAAGAAATCTGCTGAGAGGACGCCCAAGAAATATTTTTATATATTTCCCTTTTGACGTCTGAACTGGGGTTCGAACCGTGGCCTTTACTTTTAATAAGCCAACACACTACCTACTAGACTACGGCGTCTTCTAACTCTAACTTCTACTCTTGCACATAGTCCCGATAATATCCCAACAGAGATCATTTAGGGGAACGTTTACGCAGCCGTTAAGCCTCAAACAGAAATCAACTGCTCATCAGTGAATGACGGGAACAACAGAAAACTCTGTGAATTTCAATGGTAAATAGGTTAAATGGAGTGCTTGGCCTTAAGGGACATCCTAATAAATAGAAGGGATAGCATTTTAATATATTGAGCCTTAGAATTCTAAATTTATTCTGGAATCACCAGAAAGTTTTGCTTATTTTCCTTTTGGTTTTTTGTTTTATAATAAAATAAAAATGATTTAATAAAATAAATATGAAAAATATCAATTCATTTTCATATTATTTCTTAAATTCATGAAAGTGCTGAAATACATTGGTATACTTAGACTTTTGCTCTCCACTGTACATATGCATTTACGTACATACACATTTTTTTTATTCATACAATACAAACGATATATTCTTCATAAACATAGAATTATCATATAAGTATACAAAAAACAGGCATACAAACTTTCTTAAAACAGACATTTACAATTTGTATGCACGTATGCGATTATATCTGTTGGTTTGTTTTGCGTTCCCACCTGTGCAATGATGGTTTAATTAAGTCAGCAACAGTTTTCTACAGATAAAGTACAAAATATAAACAAATTAAAAAAAGAAGAACAGGAAAAACTAAGTAAATAAATAGATAAGACCTTAACAGAATGGTTCCAAATGAAATTAAATTTTAAACAACTAAAAAAAAGAAGACACAACCACAGGAATTGGCTAACCAATGATCAAGTGATGCCAATTTACAATGTCCACAAGAACAAAATTTTATAGAAATATTAATTTATTTAATAATTAAGTGCTTTAATCATAATCTCGAAGCTTCTCAGATTGCTGGCTTTAGTTGGATCCGAAAAATAAAATCCGTATTTCGCATGTGGTAAAGAATTTTGATTACCGTATGTCAAATATTTATAATTTTCTATTTTGTATTTTAACGAAAACTATGTTTAACTAACACATCTCTTATACTGAAGAAATTTTGAATTTTAAATATTATTTTAATGATATTTTTATTAAAATGAAGATCAAATTATTTAGGAATGTTTTATTGTATTAAAAATCTCCATCCTTGAAAAGATCATTTTAATATTTAAAAAGAAAATACACAAACTTTTTGAAATGAACTTGCGGTTCGATGGGCTGCCAAAGCACTCAACGCTCTTTTTTGTCTTGATAATCTAAAAGGTAACGAGTACAGTTTTATACATTTTTTTTTGTTAATATTAACCGAAATTATGTCTAATGTATCCTCCGTAAACAGAGTTTAAGATAAACAGTCAAATTCGATTATATTTCTTTTTATTATAAGTACACAACAATTTTTAAATATCATCTGCATTTAAATTGGTAAAAGAAAGTATAAGCACTACTTACTATACAATACCACAACTCGAAGAATGATCAACTAAATATTACAATGTCTATGTCCATATACTAACTTAATATGTATAAATAAATATATAATTAAATCAATACTATTATATACACATCTTTTATAAGTTTCCTGTTAATTGGAAAAATTATTGTCTATGTTACACAAAGTGAAATAGTATTTCTTAGATTTGATTGTTAAGGTAAAAAAAAGTACTTGAAATAGTAATATACCCCTCGTATGTTATTTGATTTTAAAAAATTAATGCAGGAGTTTTTTTGACTCTTATTGACATAGTAACGTATCGGATAGTTCTTCGAAGTCTTTCTCCCACATCATGAGTTTTCACAGTATCTGACTAACAAAATTTTTTAATAATTTGTTAAACTGTCGATTAAGTTCATATTTATCATAAATTGTTTTTGCTTGAATCCAGCATTAAAATCGTTTATTATTCTAATTTTTAAGTCTTTATTAGTCTGTCTCACTTTAGATTTTTTTCTGGCAATTATTTAAAATATTGAATGTGCAAAGGACATTCAAAACCAAATATTTACAAAAGAAAAAAAAAAAACATAAAATAACCGTAATCATGATGAAATTTTATTAATTTTTTTTTTGGTTATATTTTCGTGCAGAATCATAAAAGTTTCTATCGTTTTGTTAATATTTCTATTGTTTTGTCCAGCCTTGTATATTTATTTCTTTATTATTTGTTATTTATCGTTTGAAAATTAAATTATTTACAAATTGAAAATGGACTTCTCCAAATTAGATAATTCTGGAAAATGAATACACAACATAATGCATTATAATTATTATAATTATTGCGTTAATTGGTTTAAAGAAACCTAAAAACATGTTTTAGTTTATTAAATTCAAGAATGTTATTTTGATTTGTTATTTTTTATTGTTTATATTTAACACGTTACAATGGATTTGTGATTAGTGATTTATTTAATTATTTATTAATTATATCGAATAAGCTTATTTATAAAACATTGTATAGTTGTTTTTCCAATGTACTATATTGTAATTACATACTTTCTTTTGCAAGCATTGACGTAAATGAAAATAAAAAATAAGTTTGAAATTCTTATGGTGATAGTTGTTTTCGTTAAGACTGCCCGCTCCATAACTGTATTGAAACGCCGTTGATGTTGCTCCTTTATTTGACCGCTAATAAAAAACCGAGCACTTATTGTTTTACTGTAAGTTCTTGCTAAAATGGAAAAAGGTTTGACTATGTAGTTAGAAGTTCTTTTTTATTATTTATCAAAATAGAGCTTTGGGGCGAAAGCCCTGACTCTATCATCGATGCTTCTTTGTAAATCACTTCAATTTGTCAAAGAATCGTCATGCCCATTATTTCGTCAAAAATATCTTAAATTAATAAAGTAAGGAAATTATTACATTACAAATTGAACTGTTAATATTAATATTACTGTTATTATCCCGTGCTCTTTTTTTGCAAAAAGCTTTGGTAACACAGCGTCTATTTATAAATAGTTAGTTCTGAAATATTAGTCAAGCATTCACATGTTTATGGAACGTCATATAAGACCACAGTTTTGAAAGGTACCAGACATAGGCACATTTACACAAAACTGCAAAAAATGAATAATCTTTTCAGCTGGAGTTCAGAAAACCCACACGTTGGACTATTTTCTATAGGACGCAGTTAAAGAAAAGTGTTATGCCTATTGAGTACAACATTCGAGATGCCATTGTCGAGATACGATCCCATACTTTCGAGTGCATGAAAATTGGTCCGATGGTATGAAATAATGAAATAATCTATTCATACATTTCTAACAACGTAACACAAAAAAAATTAATTTGATTTAGTTTCAGACCGGCTGTGTTTGATTGCATTTTTAAATATAAACTTCTAAATGGCCCACCCTTTCCAAAACGTTCGTAAACATTAATTCTAATCTTTACTGCTCACAGCCGAACTAGAATTAACAAAAACAATAAATAAGTGTTCATTCAATAGCTATATCTGGTTACATATCTTTGTTAACCAGCCCATAATTATCTTCACTTGACTTCAAAACTGTGATGACTAGCAGTTTAGGTTCCGCAAA
This sequence comes from Sarcophaga bullata, assembly GCA_005959815.1. Taxonomy (NCBI): domain Eukaryota; kingdom Metazoa; phylum Arthropoda; class Insecta; order Diptera; family Sarcophagidae; genus Sarcophaga; species Sarcophaga bullata. The sequence goes on along the minus strand of QOCX01000332.1, from coordinate 32,523 downwards.
AACCTCTGCATTGCAAAAAAAAAAAAAAAAATCTGCAGTTCATAAATGATTTTGTATAACTTGATTAAAATTCATCTCAGTTTAAACCTTAATATACAATTTATCACAATTTCTAGTCAAATATAATTATGAATTGAATAAAAATGTTTTATTATAATATTAAAAATGTTTGACAATTATAAAATGTGTCGTTGCTCATGTATTTTTGTTATTTGTGAGCTTTTTTGTTTGGCTTTTGTCATTTAATATTTCATATGTGCTGCAAATCGAATATTTCATTAAATTTGGCGACCTTTATTTACAAACACAAAATACAGGTACATATATTACAGCCCTTCATTCAAGATTACGACTCAGCTGCTCACACCACCTGTGTTAATTTTATACATTAGTGGTGGGAACTACAATTTAAAGTCGACTCAGAATGACAGATTTTTGAGAAACTTTTCATGGAAATTATATTTGTTGTCATATTTTTTTGCTAGAAATTTGCTTGATATTTCGTTTTGTCCGAGATGTCTATCCTGGAGCCCTCACATCTAATAAGCCAACACACTACCTATTAGACTACGTCGAAAATGCACTTTTATGAACTTTTCTGAAATTCACTTTAGAACAGATGTCCAATTTCTATTCTATGCTTTCTATTTATCAATTTAAACAAGTACATTCGTTTTAAATTAATTTCAACATTAACTAAATAACACAGTTATTGTTTTTATCTTTTCTCTTATTACATATGTTAGTCTTGTTTTCTTATCAACTAGCTATGTAATGCTACAGGTGCTATTATCGTTTTCGTCATTTTTTTCGTTTAACTGTTAGAAATTAATTTTTCAGTTTTGATCTCACAAGTAATTTAAAAACCGAATTAATTTGTATTAAAAATGTTTTCACGTAAAAATATTTTTTGTCTTTTAATTTGGGTTGGTAACTGGACATGTTTTATGTGGAGTAGTGAACGTGTAAACTTCTTTTCCACAGTATGTGTACACATGGATCAAAATCATGCGGTCAAAACTGCATGTGTTCTTGCTGTTGTTGTTTATTTGCAGTAAACAGAATATTCAAAAAATAATTTTCGTTTTATTTTTAAATCTATCTTCTAATCTAATTATACGACTATATAAGAATAGATATTAAGCCATCAAAACGCTAGGAATTGTACAGAAAAGGGAAATTACAGGACTCTAAACTTTGGTATTCGATAAACTTCATGCAAGCTTTTCAAACCAAAAATATTGTCCAAACACTTTATTTTTTTCTTTATTTTTAATAATATAAAACTTAATTATGAAATACAAATAATTAAAACTAAATATAAAAACTTGTTCGCCAAAATTAATTTCATTGTTAAGAGGAGCATCTTAAAATAGGGCAGATAATGTTTGAAATGAGATCGAAAATGTTTTAAATAAAATAATTTCCTTTAAATGTTCCTTATTTAGCTCAGAAATGCCTTGTGGAAATTCCAAAAATTTTAGGCTAGTCTCGACTGAAATTTGCTCCTATTAAGGCCCTTTAATCTATGGTCATTTTATTCGCAACAATATTTTTTCCAATTCAGTATATACCTCGGAGCATTGTTTTGTTGGAACATCAATATTCGTATACACGTCCGTTTTATTATTGATGACAGATGAAATTATTTCTTTAGGCAATCTGGCGTTAAAAATGTTATTTATTGGCATATCATAGAGTAGAGTGATCTATTTAGTAAACAATTTGATTTTTTTTTCTATAATTTTTTAATTTTTAAGTTTTTTTGATTTACAGAATTTGTTGCCATTATTGTAATTGACCAATGTAAACATTTTTAATTTGGTCATAATTTGTTTATAAACCATATTAGTAACAAGGATTATTAAATATTGACGTATTCACAATGAATAAATGATTGTATATTTTTTTATTAAGCGAGTCAATGACGAAGTTTATATGAAATAATAATAATAATATTGTTAATAATAATTAAGGGTGGTCCAATCAAAACGTATGATGTTTTAAAATTTTAACGACTCTGAGACATACACTTAATAAATCTAAATCTAATAACGACGTGAGGTTGTATGGCAACTGGCACCATCCTGTTGGATTCACATATCGTCCAGTACATAGCCTCAATTTGTGACCACTAGAAATCCGCCATCATCTCGCGATAACGAACAGCATTCACAGTAACTGCATGGCCGGCCTTATTTTCGAAGAAGTACAGAGCGATAATGCCGCCAGCCTATAAACCGCACCAATCAGTCATTCTTTGCATATGTATCGCCCTTTCAACAATCACTAGTGGATTCTCATTTGACCAAAGACAGTAATTCTGCTTGTTAACGAATCCATTAAGTTGAGAGTGTGTGCATTTGTGTGTGATTTTGTTTATAAAGTCACCACTCACTTCTGACTCTGCAACCAACCATTACTTGAATTTGTCAAATAGTGAAACAAAGAAAAACCAAATTAAGTTGGCTTAAAAATTTAACGTTAAGGTGTTACTCACAATTAACAACATTATATTTTTTTAATTAAAATATTAATAAATAAAATACTTATATCATTAAGCGACATGTAAGACATTAGGTTGTAAGCGATATTATTGAATGACAATTAATTTCACATTAAAAATAATTAAATTAGAAAATTGTTTGTATTGCATTTGATATTTGAAATCATAAAATTAAAATTATTTGTAATATACAACAATTTTCTGGAAACATCCTTTATACATCCTATTAAAGGATGCTTCTATGAATTCTTTAATAAATAATCCCTTTAAATTCAAAATTTTTAAATTCGTTTAAAGTCATTTCATTAAGGACATTAGTCAACCAACTCGACCCAATTTTTAATTTAAATAATTTAATTTTACCATTATTAAACAGTAATACATAATTAAATCTAAATAGAATAGAACTCATTGCATCGGCTGTTAAAGGAAAATAATTTTTTTTTAATTTGAATTTGTTATAACATAACATAACATAACATTGTCGACATTGTTATTTATTACTTTCAACAAAGTATTCAAACAATTATTGCCAGTGTCAAGACGTAACTTGTATGATGAACATGTATGAAGTTTTATGATACAACGAACCTGAATTCTCTCTTTTTTTTTTGCTCATATTTTTTATTCTCTTTGGATGTTCTTTCTAGCAAATAAAAAAAAATGGGATCAAATTACACTCGGCTAAAAATGGATGGCACATTAATAAAGTGCGCCGGTCAGAGCTTTTAAGCAGAAAGCATATGAAGAAAATATATGAAAAGCTACTTATTATACATACATATAGGAGGACCGAATTTTCACCGCACTCCTTTTATATACAACATTTCTATTGTACATTTTTTAAATAATTTAGTTGAACGGGAGAGGGAAATAATTTCTTCGGTGTTTAATTGTTTTGCGCATGCGCATAAAAAAAGCTCTCAGGCAATAGCTGTGGTAGTAGCAGAATATTGTACAATTGAATTTTGGATATGATCATTAATTCAATATCTTATTTATACGTCCACATAGTACATATGCATTTTCGTTTTGTATAGACTTATATACAAACATACATTCATATGAAGTATGTAGTATATACATACATATACTAAATAATATCAGAAAAACAAATGTCAGGTGCCGTCACTCAATTAATTTTGACAGTTATTATTCGCTGTTGTTATTTGTATGTACAGATGTACATATGTTTCGATTTAAAATATTTCATAATATGTTGGTTGATTTTACAACAATAAAAACCAAAAAAAAAAAAAAAAAACATAGCAGCAACAGCAACAGCAAAAAATAAAATTTGTTTTAATTTATTTTTAGCCAGTGTTGTATAATAGGATTTCGATCTATTTTTAAAATGAAAAAAAAATAGATTGTCTTACCATCACATTATTTCTTTTTGATAAAATTTTTAATTGATATCAACATATATTTAAACAAATTTTTAATTATATTCATTAGAAAAGAATTTCAAACAAATGTACACGATGTTTTTTACATAAAAAAATAAAAATAAAAAACAGATGAAAATGATTGCCAATTAGTCAGCCTATACAGGTGTATGGTGTATTTTTTTTTTAGTCATTTCATTTGTTTTTATTGTCAAATTCTGAATACTTTTCTTTCTAAATGTTATTTATCATTTATACTGTAAATAAAACAATAATAAAAAGAACTTAAAAAAAAACAAATTCAAGCACATACTATATATGTACATAATAGCATTTCAAAAGCAAAATTGTTTTTTTTTTTTTATTATTTCAACCAAAAATCGCATTATTGCGCTAAATTCTAAATTGTGGAAAATTAGTCATCGTCCTCAAACTTTCAAATTGAATTTAATTTTCAACATTTGTTTCTTACTTTATCTACATAAATCATATACATTTACATCCAGATACACTTAGTTATATATGGACATATGTAAAGAATACATACATACATACATACATACATACATACATATGTAGTTACTTATACGCTAATAATTATACGTTCATTGATGGAATTTAATTTTAACTCTTCTTGGTTTTTTTTTGTCAATGTTTGTATGTATATATTCATAACTTTATCCAAGCAATCAGAGTTTATGAAAACAATACAATTTATATACAGTTGCAGACAAAAGTATATGTATTCAAAATTTCAATTTAACTTATTTAAAATTGGAAAATTCATGTGTGAATTGCATATAGGATGGAGCATTACAATTATAAAATTATATTTAAAGAACCTAAAAGTATCCTTAATGTTAACGTTATATCTTGGATATGAATTCAAAGCATATACCACCTCAAGTTATTATAATACATCCTAATATATTATCTGAACGCTTATGACTGCTGATGTTCATCGTAGAGGATATTTGAACGATTTTGCGCAGTGCATTAGAAATTTTATTTTCTTTCTGTGCTTAATTTAAATTTTATTTTGCGCAAATGTTACTTGCCTTGTTGATATTTCTTTGCTAATTTGCTTGGGAGTAAATATTTCATGTTATTATTATTGAATTTATTGAAAAAATTTATTTTGTTAGAAAACAAACTTGGGAAAAATGGAAAACACGGCAAATGGCAATACTTACATTCCAATCCTAATTTTTCTGGATTCCGTTTTTAGTTTTCTATTATTATCACCGAATTTTTAAATTTTGTCCATCTTGCTCTAAATTATAATGAGATTACTAGCATCGAAAAAACAACAATTTTTTTTTTGTATTTCTTCTTGGATGGAAAAAACTTAAATGAATCCAACCCTTTTTAATATGAGCTTTTCTGATAAATGGCTTTCACGGCTAATCCAACTATAAAACCCATTTCTTTTAAGTATGTTTCTTACTGTTTCTGAAACTATATTTAGAGCATTACTAGTTTTTAAGTTTCGTGAAATGTAATACGCAGTTATTTCGGGAATTTATTTTTAGTATATTTTTTTTAGACGTTAGTAGCTCCTAATTTGCTTTTAAATAATTATGGAATTATGTATGAAACGTATTTTAACGACTTAACTTTGTTAAATTTAGTTTTTGTTAAGATTAAATATTTTTTTAAGATATCTATAGAAATTTGTTTATTTCTGCGCTAAACTATATTAAAATATGAGAATATGTTTTCAATATTAGGATTTTTATATTAATAATAAAGGCTTTTATTGATTTACGTTAATTAAAGTGATATAGCTTTTATGATATTTTTAAAATTATAATAATTGCGATTAAATCATTTTTTACAAGTATTCCTTATAGCAATTATAAATTATTAATGCAAATAATGAGAACGGCTGTAGGGAAACTTGATTGATTCAGTGTACATATGCATATATCTTCAACCAAATAAAATATCAAGTGTGTGAATACTATGTGAGTATACTGTGGATACTTGTAAGAGTGTGTTTATAGGAAGCTTAACGCTAAGAACTTTCCAAACAAAATACACATAAAATAGTGATAAAAGCTATTACACCCACTGGGTGTTGATTTTGTAAAACAATTCAGTGGAATTATTTATACTAAAATATATATTGTATACATACATATACGTATGTATATACATACCACACATTTGCACACTATATGATACGGCAACGACCGTTTCATTTTAAAAAACGAGTATATTTTTTGTTAAAAATCATCTAAAATTGTAAGAGCGCTTTACATAAAAGTAAAGTAAGGAGTACAAAAAACTACCACACATTTTTTTTCTAATTAGAGAAACAAATGCTATCTGATTTACTCTGGTTCACACGTTTACATTGGGCCATATTAAATTTTGTTATTGTGCATAAGACTACGTATGCAAATATAATTTTACACGCTTTTATTAATTAAAACACAAAGACTTTTTATCAGAATCGAAGAAAATCCTTATTTAAGATGTACAATCCTAATTCAAATTCCTAATGTATATGCAAAATAAAATTTTTTGATTTACATTTTCAGTTTAATAAATATTTCTTAATATTTGTTATTCAATAACATATATTATCCCTATCATCCAATTACTAGTGATGTACATATTGCAACAAATATTTGTTTAACTTTGTTTCTTTAATTTCGCCTAATTAATTAGTTGACCTGAATAGGATAATGTTTTATAAAAACAAATCACTTAATTTCATACGATTTAATTTTGTGTAAAAATCACTTACATTTTATAATTTATTTCAATTTTACTTTTTCCCAAATTAAGATAAAAAAAAAAATTGAAATACAAACTGTCAAAATCTGTATCACGACACTTCTTTTTAAAACACTTGTGCAACTTTTGACCGATAATGTCAAATCGAAAGATATGTTAATATAAAAATAAATCAAATAAAAATTAAACATGAAGCCTTAAAAATATAATTTCTTTTTTAAAAATTAATTGTTAATCAATTATTCTGTGTGTATATATACACCGATCGTGCAAATAGATTTTCATATATCGGGTGTTTTGTTTTCCAAAATTATTTAATTCTCTAAACATCAATATCATTTAGAGAAATGCACAATCTACAAGACTTTCTTAGCCTTGTCACTGATTAGATTAAAAAATACAATTCTTTTCTTAAATCAATTTGAATGTAATGTAACAGAAATTATTATTAAATCAATTATGGGTATGAAAATAAAAACAGTCATGGTAAGAGGGTAAGTGGGGACGTATAGAATTGAAAAAAGCAAATAAGGAAAACAACTTTTAATTTGAATCATTTCTTGTGCATATGTACATACATACATACGTAAAAATGTATAAGATGTGTTAGTGGCAAAATGTCTGTGTTTTAAGTGTAAAACATCAGGTTTCCAGTTTTTAACCTGATGCTCTATATCTGTTCTTATTATAATATCTACTGCCACTTACCGGTGGAAAACGGTACATTAAAAAAAAACCGGCTTGATGTTGCTGTTCCTCTCGCCACATCCACTCTCTTATTCGATCACATATACAAATGCTTTAAAATCTTGTATTATGTTTTGCTTGAGTTTTTAAATATTAACCCGTATGTGACCAATTTCTCATAAAATTTTTTATTCAATATAATTTAATAAAGTCTACAAATATTCCTTCTCAAAGGATTAAATTTTATTGCGTTTTATTAAATTGCATTCCGTTTTATTTTTAATCGTTGGCGATTTTAATGAAACCGGTAATGATAATTCTCCTCAAAATAAAATTCTCTGCATTTTCCTCAGTCTGTTAGAAACTTGGTCATTTTGATAATTTTATTATTCTTTTCATAATTTCTGTCTTTTTCTTTATCTCATTTCGTTCAATAGATAATAGGATAATAGAACAATAAAACTAATATTAAGATTGAGGTTAAATATGTAAAAGTAAATAAAAAGATTCGTTTCGACTTCTTTTCTTATTTTCTTTTTTGTCAACAGTATTCATTCCTTGAGAAAATAAAACACCAAAAAAAAAAATACTGCTTAAATTGCAAAATGAATTGGCCCTTACACCTGCAAAATAATCTTTGAGTATCAGAAGTAAAACAGAGTTTAAAGGAAATTGTGGAAGTGATTATGAAAGTAAATTTTGAAAGTGCGAAGAGGGTCTAAGAGGGTTTATGACATAAAAGTTGAAACTATTGTATAAGCTACAATTAAAAAAATCAATTTTATCCAAAATTACAATGTTTTTGTATGTTATGGGCTTTTGAGATAAAACTCTTTAATCGAAATAATTAAAATGACCCAACGCTTTTTTAAAGGATTAAAGAGTATGTTGGCAAAGCAAAATCACATGATCAATAAAACGGAAATGTAAATCACCTGCAGGATTCATCTATTTCCCTATATGTATTTAAAAATATAAAGGAAATCAAGCCTCATACCACAAATTTACTTCGCTTCACAATATTCATGATATAAATCCCATACAAAATTAAATTTAAACCCCGAATTAAAGCTAAATTAAAGTTAATAAAATTAGGTAAAATTTTGTCTTTTAATTAACATAAATTATTGTCTATTCACTGAAAGCAGGAAAATATTAATACAATCTATTTTTCACACAAATATGTACTATGTTTACTGTTATCGAATAGAAGTGGCTTAAAAGCAAGCATTTAGAGAAGACTTTTTGCCCTGCATAGCACTATTTAACTCAAAGACTTCAGACAGTTTTTAAATTTTAAAATCTCTTTAACGAATTAACCTACAATGTGTTATTTTATCCATGAGTGACAACACCTACAATTTAAAGTCGATTTCGAATGACAGCTTTGAGAAGCTTTTCATAGAGATACCTTTTGCTAGAAGACTGTTAAAGAGGCTATCAAAGAAAAAATTTGTTTAAAATGTCAAACCAGAACGTATGTATGTCAATCTATTAATTTTAATTGAATACAAATATTATAAAAAAAATACTACGGTCGTACTGATTCATCTGTCTGTTTAAGATATCAAAGATTTTAAAACTGTTCTTCCACTCAACTACAATGAATTGTCGGCCTAATGCTATTGAATGAATATCCATTTGTGTGAGTATAGAAAATATTAAATTTAAATGTAAAAGCCGGTAATGATATTCCCATAAAAGAAGCTGTTGAAACGGAATTAACTTGTTTATTTTCTCTTTTTGTAGCATCTTTTTACTTGATGGCATTTCTTATGTGCATTTTCTAGTGACGATATACAATACTTTCAATAATCTGATTTACTTACTATAGTAGACAACTACATACATATACATATGTGCTAGATATACACAATTCTACAACTGTAACGCTTTTTTATTCGGTTTCTTTCAATACAATTCTGTTTTCCTCTATCTCTCTCTCTATCTTTCTCTCTCTCTTTCTCCCTCTATTTTATTTTCATACACCTCAAGGAACAATTAGAGATAAAAAAAATAAAAAAAATAAGTTATTATGCATACATATAGATTGTCAGTCCGTTATATTACATTTTAAAACAAAAAGAAAACCAATAATTCTCTTTTTGGATTGAGACTTTTATTTCTAGATTTTTATTTAAATCGTTAAATGGTCATAGACTTTAATATTATAATAAAATAATGTAAATACTCTGACAAACACACATGCATTCAAATGCATGTGGTGGAATAAAAGAAAGAAAATACTTTATAACACAATTTATAAAAATGTTTTTGCAAATATTTTTTTTATTATTGTTGCCCTTTTATCTATAATGTAATGTTTTTATTAATACGCTTCTATTTTTATGCTTTATTTTATAAGCTATTTATTTGATTTTGAATATTTATGCCGAATTATATTTTGAATTTAATTTCGAAATTAAGATATATTTAAAGCAAAATAAATGGAATGTAAAATTAAAATATTTTCAATTGCAATTAGAAGTAATTGTAAATTTTGAACTTTATTGAGTTGTATTGTTGTTGAAAGTATAAATAATAACACGATGCGACAGTGAAAATACAGCCGAGTAGCTATATAGTCTAAGTTGTTCAGTAGGTTGAATAGAATTCAAAAATACTTTTTTTTTATATTTCTCGAACCCTTCAAACTTGTTTTATTTGACAAAAACGGTTTTTTTATCTTTTCACACAATATGTTTGAACCTTTTTTAAAAATCCAAAGTTTTTTAGAAAGGGCTCTCCCCTTTTAGCCTTTATGCATAAACATTTTGTTCAAACTTATACGTTATGAGTTTTGATGGAGTAAACTTGGAAAACATGATTTTTTTTCTTATTATTTGGCCATTCTTAATTGCAAAATTTGATTAAAAACTAAGAAAAGGGTGGTGACATTGTCAAATAAAACAAGTTTGGAGGGTTCGAGAAATAGAAAAAAAAGTATTTTTGAATTCTACTCAACTAACTGAACAACTTAAGCTGGATTCACCCATGGTTTCGGAACAAAATTTTTGTTCTGAAACATTTTTTTTATATGGAGGTTGACGTTTTCCTTTTTGAGAGAGAGAGACGAAGAGAGTAAATTTTGTTCGGAACATTTTCAGCTTGAATTGGTTTAATTTTAATTTTTGTTCCGAAACAATTGGAGAGTGCTGCCAGATACTTCAATTTTATACGCAAAATTGAACTGAGCTGCCACATTGTATTATATTATATTATATTATACATATTGTATGTATAAATAACAGAGCATTTGTTTCATTTTGTTTATTAATGTTTTACTCGGTGGTTAATGCGTTACTCGGTGGTTAATTTGTATTCATTATTATTAAAAAATAATTAAAAAATATCAAAAGATAGAATGCTACTGTGCTGCCTAATAGTAAGACTAACACGTCGTTTACAAACATGTTTCATATGGTAGCCTTGTTTTTCCGGAACAATTGTTCGAAGTGGGTGAATCGTTTCAGAACAATCTCTCAAAAAACTAAAATTGTTTCAGAACAAAAATTTTGTTCCGAAACCATGGGTGAATCTAGCTTTAGAATACGTAGTTACTCGCGTGTATTTAATTTTTTGTATTTTGTCGCATAGTGTAATTGGTTGGGCCTGTATTTAAGCAATTATTTAAGGATTTTAACAAAATTATGTTTTACAAAAAAAAAAATTCTATATGATCTTAATATATAGAGACAGGGGGAAAGTTTCCATAGGACGAATGTCTATTTGTGCCCAGTTTTACTTCACAAAACCAAATGAAAGGCAAATTATTTCAATATTGTCTACTGTTTGAAAAAGAAAAAAAATATCTATTAAAACCAAAAAAAAAAAAAATAAAATAAAATAAAAAATTAAAAATCTTTAAAATATCTAAAATGCATCGATCGTCGATTTTTATAAATGACTGTTGATTTTAAACATTTCTCATTCATAGATCACAAATGATTTTCTTCCTGTTCCAATGTACTTTGATATTGTGTAATTTTATTTGTTGATATGCATATTTCAATATGTAGACAATAATATAGTAGTTTGCACAGGTAGATCAGTGTAGTAATTTATAAACATATTTATAATACGTCTATAGGAATGTATTAATAAAATTACATTTACAAACAATCTTTCCATCTATTTTTATATTTCATGTTAATTATTTTTTATTGTTATATATTCTTTGTATCTAATTTCTTGCTATAGATCATCAGATCTGATGGAGCATCAGGCAATAAACGATTAGAAAGATTTAGTTCTATATACTTTCTTATAGATTATTCTTTTTTCTATGTATGTATGTACATATATATTCATATGTTGCACTGAGAAAAATTATTTACCTACGACCTTCTTTCCGATGTACATGTAATGGACTGATATTATTAAAGATTTATTCAATTGAAATTTCGTACGTAGTTGAAAAAGTGGATATTTTTAAATTGTTAAATGTAATTTAAGGCGATAACAAAAAGTTCAATATAAAATACGAGATGTTCTATTTAGCTCTACAAGAGAAAGGTTAAAAAAAATCATCAAAAATTTTCTGTTACTGCCAAAACGAATTTTATAGCATTTCCTTGTTACTTAGGTCTGGAAAATATTTTACAATGTTGGTGATGGGCCTGGAATCAGCATTCTTGCAAGCTTAACTCAACTACATCAATTAAAAATTATTTTTCAATATGCTTAAATCAGTTTTATTGCTGTCATACGTCACCATATTATTACCAAGCATTCCACTGTACTCTGCGGTGGGTATTAAACAAAAGTTTAACAGACTTATCGTATCGTATATTTATTTTGCATAATCAGGACTTATTGTCTTTGTTTCTTCATGATCGTCTTATTATACTGGCATTTACGCTAGTAATTGATTTTGTTAATATTTCTTCCGATATTTTATAGATGCAGACTCTTACCTTTCCTGCAAAATTGTACAAGTTCATTACCTTAAATAAAAATTTACTTTCACTTTTAAGAAGACAAATAATTACATATTTTATACAAACTAATAAGTACCTCTTCTTTTCCATTGCAATTATTGTTGTTTTTATTTTTTTTTTTTTATTAATTTTGTAAACCTTTAAATGCAACTTTGAAAAAACATAATAGTTTTAAATGTACATATGTATGTATGTCATTTTGACAAATTGATATGAATTTGTTATTATAGAAAATAAGTTATAAAATTCTTAAATGAATTCATTTCTGGCGTCTCCAAAGTTCATAGAAACATTACGAATATCTACAATATTCAATAATTTTATTCACTATAAAAATCTTTATGAAAATAATCACATAAAATTCATACGTGTCTTTTGGTGAAATATTAAGAATGTAGAATGTGGAAAATACATGAAAATTATTAAATGAAGATCAAACTTTCGGATGTAGTTACTTTAAAAGTGTTAGTTGAATTTATTTAAGTGTATTGAATTAAATTTCTTTGCTTAAAATCTCTTTATGAAAGGAATGAAGTCTGAACATATAGTTGTTTCTAACATTGTGTATTACTGTATTTCTAAGATGCAGTTATCTTGCTTACATACTTACATATATGCCAAACGAGGACAAAACTACTTCTAAACCAGTTCACACACAGTGCAAAGATCTCTTCATTGCTTGTGGATTTGTTGCCATCATACAATGTGTGTTTGATAGTTTCTGTTTCTGTTTTGTTTTTGTATTCCAACAACTTTTTCCAGTCAAACAGACGAAAAAGGTAACTTACAGACCAAACTCGCAACTAATCATAGTCAATCGCACCCAACAGCACCCGATTGCCAGACTGAAGATATCTTTTATTTGTTGTATTTGTGTATATGCATGTATAGGGTGTCCCAGAATAAGTCAAAAATATATTTAGATGCTACAATTCGTACGTATGTGATTCGTCTTTAAACCGAGACCTAAAAACAAATTTATAGAAGCATTGTCTGCAATTTTTGATGGTGAGCTTCTCTTGAAAATATTAATAATGAAATTCTACAATGTTAAGAAAATTAGTTCATAGTTTTAACTTAAAAAAAGAAGCCTATAATTCCTGTATAAATATTGCACTTTTTTAATGTTTAATAACCTTTATTATATCATAGATAAAAATTATTGAAAAATTAAATATCATAACTAAAATTCATAAAATGATTTGGGCACCCTATTATATGTGTGTGCACTGGTAATAGTTTAAGTTTAGGTTTTATTATTATTTTTCTTCTCATTAAATTTTTTCTATATTACTTTTGTCTTCTGTTTGCCTGTCACATTATATTTCTTTAAGCGAATAAGTTTGCTTCGTGTTTACATTTTAAAATGGGATGCCTATTTCTTCGTTCATTTATTTTATGGTTGAAAAATTATCATCGTGTTTTGTAAATCGAAATCAATGAAAACTCATATCTGCCTGATTTGAAGACTTTGAATTTTTTAGTTACCTCTTAAAAAAAAAACAGATATGATATAGGACATATATATTAAATAGGGGAACTTAAGTCCACTTTCAAATATTAAGGTCTATTTGGAATTGTTAGTCCAAGTCGAATTGAAAACATAAAAAAAACAAGAAAGAAAAAAATAAATAAAAGATCAGGAATTAAATTAAATAGAAAGTTTATTTAATGAAAAACATATTTCTTGTCAATGTAAAAAAAAGTTAGTGGCAACACTAACTTTTATCGATATAATTTGAAAATCATTTTCAATTCTTTTTGAATATTTGTGTTTATTTGTTATAATCATTAACCAAAGGAAATGTAAGAAAAATTTGTTTTGTTTATAAATTTCACTCAAGATAGTTGATTATTATTTAACACAATTTATTAAATAGACATCATAGACAAATATTTACTAATAAACGCTTTTATTTTTTCATTTTTAGACATTTACTGCTTGGTGCAACAGTCATTTGCGTAAAGCTGGTACATCTATTGAGAATATTGAAGATGATTTTCGCAATGGTTTGAAATTGATGTTGTTGCTCGAGGTTATCTCAGGTGAAACTTTGCCAAAGCCCGATCGCGGTAAAATGCGTTTCCACAAAATTGCCAATGTCAACAAAGCGTTAGACTTTATTGCCTCAAAAGGCGTTCACTTAGTATCGATTGGTGCTGAAGAAATTGTCGATGGCAATTTAAAGATGACACTTGGTATGATATGGACCATCATTTTGCGTTTTGCCATTCAAGATATCTCTGTTGAAGAGATGACCGCCAAGGAGGGCCTGTTGTTGTGGTGCCAACGCAAAACCGCCCCCTATAAGAATGTCAATGTACAGAACTTCCATCTCTCATTCAAGGTTAGTAGCTAATGATGCTAAAAGACATAAAATTTAAATAAATCATCTTTTACATACGTACATATATGTTTGTATATAGGACGGTTTAGCTTTCTGTGCTTTGATCCATCGCCACAGGCCCGATTTGATTGACTATGCTAAGCTTTCCAAAGACAATCCATTGGAAAATCTCAACACTGCCTTCGATGTTGCTGAGAAGTATCTAGATATTCCTAGAATGTTGGATCCTGATGGTAAATATATATTTTTTTTTATATACAGAAAACAGTTTGTTTTCTTCCTCAAATTTCCATTTTAAATTATAAGTAAAAATAGTAGTATTATAAGTAGCACAATTCTTATTTTTTATTCTCCTTTACACTTTTACATTATTTGTTCTCTTTATTTTTATTTCTATTTATTTTTGTATTGTAATCTTCAATCCACAAAAAAAATTATTAATGTTATCTATCATTAATTGGTGATGGGTGATGGGCACTGAATTCTGAAAACTGTATAAATTTTAAATTGACAACTACGAAAACAAATATAGATTTGATCAACACTCCTAAGCCGGATGAACGTGCTATAATGACATATGTTTCTTGCTACTATCATGCCTTCCAGGGAGCCCAACAGGTTGGAAATGTGACGCATGTACCCGAACCCACAAGACAATACACCTACGTCCCGAATTACAATGTGACTAAACTTCACATCAATACACTTGATACATTTTTTGTTTTTATTTTTCTTTTTATTTATATTTTTCGTTACTGCAGTTTGTTTTTTGGAAAATCACGCTACTTCTATCTATCTTTTCTTATATATTCTTCTATACTTAATTCGCTTCTTTAATCTTCTACCAAAATAAACTATTTATTTTTATTGGTATTAAAATATAAATAATCTTACAAACATCTCATCTTGATTGTGTGTTCCAGAGATGAGAGTAATATTGTTGTTATACGTGAATATTTCTTTAAAAATTTAATTCAACAAATAGATGAAGCTGACGTGAAGCCAAATAAATTTCTTATTATCGATTAATGCTTTATTTATTTAATTCTGCTTTATATTCTAATTAGTATATATCAATTTTGTCTCTTTTGTGACTATTAAAATTTCCCATCGATTGAAATTTTAATTTTTTAATTCTAAAACCAAAAAGATTTAATTGAATAAATTTTTAGTTTCCAAAAGACAAATTTAAGGACGGATACTTAAATTTAATTGGTTACATAGTATTACATACATATAAATACAGCAAAAAAAATTTTAATTTTGAATGGAAATCATTTTCAATTCTAATTATTCATGTCTTTAATAAGAAGCAAAAATTTGAAGTTACAAACAAAAATAATTTTAAAATTGTAGCTGGCAGCATGAGCATCTAAATTTTGATTACCACCCAATTGCCAATCGAATCATTTGAAAAAAGATTAATAAATCAAATGATTTAAAAAATTTGATTCTTTTTACCGAAATTCTTATTTATTGCCTCTATGCTGTAATACAAAATGAAACCAATTGAATACATATTTATATATCATCACACAAATACAGTCAATCGCACTTTTCCATTCATTCATGTATGAAGTTATTAACAATTTGTACAGACTTTTACATTTTATACATTTGGAATGTTGATTTCTTGTAAAAAAAGTTTCTTTATTTTTGACTGTGATGGTTTTAAACATTATACTTCGAATAAAATCTTTTATGACAAGGCCTTTATTAAAAAAAAAAAGTTACAAAATTGTAAATATACTATTTATAACTGTATACTACTAACAATTTTAAAATTCTGCATGTTATGTTCAAATATATAAAAAAAAATTATTTCATGTTTTGAAGAATCGAAGTAGGCAACATTTATAAATTTTCCTAATGTTTAAAATTAACAATATTATCCATTTTTGGATAATATTAATGATTAAAGTGGTATTGGACTATTAAAATCTTGATCATTTTAGAAATTTTAGAAAATCGTTTTCGATTTATGCAGCATGGAGTAATAAATATTAATAAATTTAAATAATGCCTGCTCTTTGTTTTTGTTAATGATTAAACAACTAACATGTTCTTGTGTTTTGTTTTGTTGCTTTTTTTCTTCTACTTTTCTAAACGCTACTCTAACAGACCTGCAGAATACCGCTTTGCCAGACGAAAGAGCAGTCATGACATATGTTTCATCATATTATCATTGCTTCAGTGGAGCTCAAAAGGTTAGTTACTGTCAATCCTTTAAGAAAAATTGAAAAATTTGATAAAGTAGAGATAGATTTTCAATTGACAATTATGTCACTCACATTAGTTGAATTATATATATTAGTTTCTGAAGCATAACGATGTTGATGAAATCTTAAACATAATTTATGTAATTTCGAATTTAAATTTAGTACTCACCATACAAAATTTTAGTTTTAATTACATGGTGCGACAGTGAAAATACACCCAAGCAACTATATAGTGTAATTTGTATATCTACTTATTAATTTATTTTGGCAATTAAGGATGGCCAAACTTGTAAACATGTATATAGGTTTGATCCACATACATATATATGTTTATGTATACTTTATGTATATTTAAAAAGTTATTTCTCTTTGAATTTTCAAAAAACTTTGAATTTTCAAAATCGGTTCACAAATATTTATATAATCAGTAATTCTGTGTGAAAAGTTCAAAATAAAAACAGTTTTTGTCAAATAAAACAAGTTCGCAGGATGCAAGAAATATAAAAAAATATATTTTTGAGTTCTACTCAACGAAATGAACAAGTTAGGCTATGTAGTTGCTCGGGTGTATCAAATTTTTTTTTTTTTTTTTGTGGCATAGTGTTATTTTTGAATTTAAAGAAATACAATAATATTTTATTTCTATGCTTGAGATCAATTATTTTTACAATTCATTTATATAATTAAATACTTCGTTACCCTTTTTTGCATAGCTCATTTAGGGGAATATAACAAAACATTTAATAATAAATAAATAAAAAAAAAGTTTTCATAAATTAAGCATGTGGATATGCTCAAGATCTCTTTAAGAATCTTACATAATTTTTTTTTGTGGAAGAATTCTTAATCCATTGTTTAGCATTGTTGGGAAAGTAATTTTATTTATTATTTCATATATACATACATACATAAATGCATATACCATGAAATAATTAGTTGAAACTAATTAATAAAGGATAAGTGATTAGGATTATTGCAATTAACAAACACTTAATCCTTTATAAGAAGTGCAAAGTTCATATAGTTATAGTTCATATATAATTATTTTCGTAAATGAATCAACACTTATATAATTTTTTTTTTTGTTCTCAGTGTTTAATTTTCTTTATACTATAAATGTATGTTAGCACGCAATATAAACGATTAGCTATATATTGCTGACAAAATCCATGAAAAACAAAGTGCTAATCTTATATATGTATGGGTCAGTAAGGAGTGAAAATAACAAAATTTATAGAGGATAATACGCTGAGCATATATTAGTTGGAATGTCGCCTTATTAACCAAGAATACTAATATTATTTATTTATTTATTTATTTTTTTTTTATAATTATTATTGTTTTTTGTTGTTTGTTTTGAGTTTTCTTTATATTCTTGATACTTCAAAACTGTTGAAGTATTATTTGATTGTAGTATGAAGGGAACTAAATTAGTAATAAATTAACTTTTTTTTTTACATGTTTTAACAAAAACTAGGCGGAAACTGCTGCTAATCGCATTTGTAAGGTTTTGAAGGTCAACCAAGAGAATGAACGCCTTATGGAAGAATATGAACGTCTTGCTAGTGATGTAAGTCGAATATTTATTTTCGATAATGATCAATTGTTGAATTTTTAACCAAATACGTATTGTGTCAATATTTAGCTTTTGGAATGGATTCGCCGCACTATGCCTTGGCTCAATTCTCGTCAAGCTGATAATTCTTTGGCTGGTGTGCAAAAGAAATTAGAAGAATATCGCACCTACCGTCGTAAACACAAGCCACCACGTGTGGAACAAAAAGCTAAGCTCGAAACTAATTTCAATACTTTGCAAACAAAGTTGCGTCTCTCAAATCGTCCCGCTTATTTGCCCACAGAGGGTAAGACAGTTGGTGATATCTCTAACGCCTGGAAAGGATTGGAATTAGCAGAGAAAGCTTTCGAAGAATGGCTTTTAGCTGAAACAATGCGTTTGGAACGTTTGGAACATTTGGCTCAAAAGTTCAAACATAAAGCTGATGCTCATGAAGACTGGACACGCGGAAAAGAAGAAATGTTACAATCTCAAGATTTCCGTCAATGCAAATTGAACGAATTGAAAGCTTTGAAGAAAAAACATGAGGCTTTCGAATCTGATTTGGCTGCTCACCAGGATCGTGTTGAGCAAATTGCTGCCATTGCTCAAGAACTCAAGTAAGCCCTCCTTACGCATATATTCTTTCTAACGCTTTTTTAAGTTTCTTATCAACTAAAAGAATTAAATTAAATTTGAATTAAATTTGTTTAATTAATTTATTTATACGTATACATGTTTCCTTTTCATTAATATTTCTTCTAACATGCTGTCTATACTTTACCTTAATGGGTAACAAGTACGAGGTTTGAAAAACTCTAGAATTCAATTAATTAATTAACATCATTTTTCATATCATCGCAGTTTTAAAGACACAAATAATATTTCCAAATATCACTTAATGTTCTTTAAGATAAGATACTCGTATTAAATCAACTCTTTGTTTCTATATTTGAATAAGACTGTAATACACATAAGTGTGTAGTACATTTTTATTGAAGTGTAATTCAAATAATGAAATAAAATAATAAATTAATATTCAATGATGTTCACTGAAGATATTCGGTCATTAGTGTTTGCATTCTTACCCTTAATTTTACGCTCCTAAAGTATATTGAAATAAATTTATAGTTCGACAATATTTGCACAAAAAAAAAAAAAGAATTGCTGAAAATCAGACACCATCATCCTTTTTTTGAAACATTCTTTTGATTCTGAATTAAAATCTTATTTATAAATTTGTATATCGGTTAGTTATTAAATCTAAATGAATTTTTTCTACAACTAGTGTAGTATTATTCCTATAAATGTAAGGCAATTTAATTTTATAGTTTTCAACCGACTATGACTTTCATTTATGATTCATGTTTATAAATATTTTTATAATTTATGAATGAATTTTTTAAATTTATTTATTAAAAATATAAAATTGTAATTGAATAAATTTTATTTTTTTTTTATTTAATAAAGCACACTTGAGTATCACGATTGTATTTCGGTTAATGCACGCTGTCAGCGCATCTGTGACCAATGGGATCGTTTAGGAGCCTTGACTCAACGTAGACGTACGGCTTTGGATGAAGCTGAACGAATTTTAGAGAAAATTGATATATTGCATCTTGAATTTGCTAAGCGTGCAGCTCCATTCAACAATTGGTTGGATGGTACCCGCGAAGATCTCGTTGACATGTTCATTGTTCACACAATGGAAGAAATTCAAGGTCTTATACAAGCTCATGATCAGTTTAAGGCTACATTAGGCGAGGCCGATAAGGAATTTAACTTGATTGTCAACTTGGTACGTGAAGTTGAATCAATTGTTAAGCAACATCAAATCCCTGGTGGTTTAGAAAATCCTTATACCACTCTAACTGCCAACGAGATGACGCGCAAATGGAGTGATGTACGTCAATTGGTGCCACAACGTGACCAAACGTTGGCTAATGAATTACGCAAACAACAAAACAATGAAATGTTGCGTAGACAATTCGCTGAGAAGGCTAATATTGTTGGTCCCTGGATCGAACGCCAAATGGATGCTGTTACTGCTATTGGTATGGGACTTCAAGGTTCACTGGAGGATCAGTTGCATCGTCTAAAGGAGTACGAACAAGCTGTCTATGCTTACAAACCTAACATTGAGGAATTGGAGAAAATTCATCAAGCTGTCCAAGAGTCAATGATTTTCGAGAACCGTTACACCAACTACACAATGGAAACTTTGCGCGTTGGTTGGGAACAGCTACTCACCTCTATTAACCGTAACATTAATGAGGTTGAAAACCAAATTCTCACTCGTGATTCTAAGGGCATCAGTCAAGATCAATTAAACGAATTCCGTTCCAGCTTCAATCATTTCGATAAGAATCGTACTGGACGTCTGACCCCCGAAGAATTCAAGTCCTGCCTCGTCTCATTGGGCTATTCCATTGGCAAAGATCGTCAAGGAGAAATGGACTTCCAACGTATTCTAGCTGTTGTTGATCCCAACTCAACTGGTTATGTGCACTTTGATGCCTTCCTTGACTTTATGACTCGCGAAAGCACTGATACCGATACTGCCGAGCAAGTTATTGATTCATTCAGAATCTTGGCAGCCGACAAGGTAAAATAAAAAGTTCTTTCTCTTATAAAACAAAGCTAATATTTATTTTATTTTTCTATTTTATTTTATTTTCAACAGCCATATATCCTGCCCGATGAATTGCGCCGTGAATTGCCTCCAGATCAAGCTGAATACTGTATTCAACGCATGCCTCCATACAAGGGTCCCAACGGAGTACCCGGTGCTCTTGACTACATGTCATTCAGTACAGCATTGTACGGTGAAACAGATTTGTAAAGACAGCTGCCACCCCCACTCATGTGCCACATACTAAAAAAAAAAAAATCACTCATCTGAAATTATAATTCAAAAATAAATAAAGAGTGATATCGAATATGTTCGATTGGCTAAAAACCAACCTCTACAACTACACCATTTAATTTAAGATATAAAAACAAAAATAAAAAAAATCAAAAAAAAAGAAAAAAAAGATATATACATACATATATATAAACATTTTGCTTTGTTTCTTCATACTAACCCGCTCAATTTTTATTGTAAATTACATTTGTTTTCGAAATTGCATAAACTAAATGTCCTTTAAATACTAACAATCGACTATTAATTGAATTTTGTATTGAAAAAAAAATGCAACAAATTTTACTAACAACTTTATCTGCAATTGAGGATTTAAAGGCACAATAAAATTCACCAGCAAGATCACCTATCAATACCAATTTACCCACTCAACATTTAACATCCACGACGTTAAATTCCCAACAATTAATTGATCACATTTGTTATCGTTGATTATTTTTATTATAACAATACAAATGAGTGAAATGGGAGAGTTTTTAACAACCGAAAAAATATAGAGAGAGAAGTAACTCAACCTATTCACTACTACTTACTTGAGATGAATGTTAATTTTTGGAGAATTTAATCTTTTACGCAAACTTTAACATCGAAGATTATTCGTTTAAGTTGTTAAACGCTAAACGATTGTGTGATAAAGTTTGCGAATGGGAATGCGTTTGAGATAAACGAAGTAAAACAAAAAGAGAAAAAATCTAGTTAATAATAAACATTTGAAATATTGAATATTTATACGAACGTTTCTAAGGCGAAAAAGGGAGCGCAACTAAAACCAACAACATATGAAAAGTATAAGTATAGATATTTTTATTATATCATTTTCATCTGAGATGAATTTGATTTTCTTTATTTTATTTTATTTTATTATTTTTTTTTTAAATAAGAATACTTATTAAACATTGATTGGTATTTTTACATTTTTGTTTTAATTTTTGATTATTTCTACAATACCATTATTATTATTAATATAATTTACTTTTTTTTTAACTTATTTATTATATATAATTTTTTTTTTGTTGAATTAATTCTTAATTTATTTAATTTTTTTTTAATTTTATACATAACCACACTCATATTATTCGTGTTTAATTTTTCTTTATTTAATTTATATAAGTATATCATTATATTAAACAAATATTATTTCATACACTTTTAAAAATAAGGCATAATAATGATAATGATAATAATAACTACTACTATTACTTTATACTACTTTAATATTAAAGAGAGAGAGAGAGAATAATATTTTATTAATATAAACATTTTTATTTGTAAACAACAACATAAAGAACATAAGAACACCAAATCTAAGAAAAAAAGAAAAAAGAACAAGGACACATCAATAACATTATTTATATAAAATGTCCAATCATTCAAAATCCAACTGAATCAAAAATAATAAAAAAACTATTTACAAAACACAATTAAAAAAAAAAGAAAAAAAACATGCACACTTTATTTTTTTAATTTGTGCAAGATAGTGAAAAATTCTGGTGAGCTATTTTACAATGCATTTAAAACACAAAAGAATGTTTCTACCTATGTTCTGTATAGAGTGTGAAACCATCCAACCGATGTAAACCCCCCCGTCCCCGTCCCAGTCCCCATCCCATTCCGAGTTCATCACAAAGGCAATAGCACAAACATGGGACTCATCTAACTTAAGTAATTCATTCTTGAAATCAATCATCACTTATATTACAAAAATTTTTCACTATTTTTATAATTTTGTAAATCAAAATTTAATACTGCACCCGAACGACGTCTGAGAGTCGCCATTACTATTTATGATAATATTGTACCTTAAATTGTATACAAATTATAAATTTTCTTCTTGGCGTACGATTAATCCGGTATATATCGGATAGAGGTCACTTAGATCCTGCAATCTGAACACTATTTCTAGCAAAATATTCGCAAATATTAATTAACGACCAAAATTGATGTTCGGGGGATGAAAATTTTTGTTATTAAACCAAGAAATGGGCAAAAATCTATCCGTTTTCCGAATGTAATCAACCAATGCAATTTCATTTATCATTTATATGTATACTTTCACGAAATTATATATTTTTTTTATTTCTGCAAATGTCTTATTTAGCAGAACATCTTCTCTCTAGTAGGTCTTCCATCAATTTTTACTCGGATAACACAGTTACAGTTTACAGTTTATAGTACACAGAAGTTCTGTTTTACGCTGAATATTTGTTACACTTGATCATTCGATATATCATTTGAGTACATGTCGATAGATCCACATTTCGAATCTTCAAGTCCCTTTCACTGTTTGAAATGTCCAGGACATATAGCAAGACTGAGTACACGCATGTTATGTTTGATAATTTTATCTAAAGTTTAATGCTATGACTAGTGAAAATCTTTTTATATTTAAATAAGACCCACTTGCATGGTAATGTCATTACCTTGTACTCCATTTGTCATTGATGTTAACCCTTAGTTATTTGGTATTTCGTAATCTTTTCTCACAACAGCCCCAATTTCTTATTCTTTAACCAAGTGTTTTTTTTAATATTTATTTTCAGCTTATAGATTTCATACCATTTCTCTAGAAGTCATGAGCATATCTAATGCCATTAATGGAGCTATAATTTCCATATATTCCTTTCCTAAATGTTTTTCTTTGCCCAACTATACACTTCGACAGAGTAAAACATTTATATTACCTCCTTCTATAAATTTCTGTACTTTTGATGGAATCCTGTTTGTGCCAGTCTACGGTTTCGATCTATGGTGATCGAAGTTTCAGTAAACAATGTATATGTATTCATACCGTAGCTATGCTCTTTAATCGGCATCATCTAAAACGGCTGTTTAGTTTTTGTCATACAATGCTTTTACCTTAATATTCAAGTATGATATATCACGGTAACTTCTTATAAAGATCTTTTCCTTTGAAGACTAAAGTCGTCTTGTAAATCCTATAATTCTTATATCATCTGACATTTTTGGTTTACGTTTGAATTTGTTGCATTTCATATTGCCATTGGTATATCTCTATTTATCCTTATTTGGCAATACCACTCCTAGTGAAATTATTGTACTTGCATTTTTCTTTAACCATATTCATGAATTTCTTTACCATCCATTATGTTCCTTGAAGTTTTATTATTCTCACAAGCTGATTGCAATATGGTTTGTAAGAAATTCAATAACTTCCACTTTTACAATATTGTTACGTGTTTGCCTTTTAAAAACCTTTGAAATATGAGCTCGTAGATTGCAAATAAAAATAAAAATAAATTTGTGTTCAGTTTTAATAAAATTCTTCATTATTCACACAACTTTTGTGTGCCACTGTTCACAACTGATTCTAACAACAACAATTGCTTTATTTGTTATTCCTTTGTTTATACCCTTTGCGATAAACAATAACAATTACGACACAATTGTTCTGTAGAGCTTTGTAACGGAGATCTTCAAACCACGATTGGTTTACTTCACACGCAACGCGTCTTCACACAAGACTGACTGAACTTCTCCTCTGACTTTGCATGCTTTGACGTAAACAGTCTAATGAAGGTTCTTGAAGGCGAACGTTCGAGGTTCCGCCTTCTCGAAATCACCATAAATGTAAACAACGATGTTTACATTTATTTATGCTTTCATGTTTGTTGTTTTTGTATCTTGTTTACGTTCGTCCTTACAGCGTTGTTGTTGCTTTCGTTTACTTGTTTATCCCTTTGTCATTATACTGATGTTGTTGTTTTATTCTTCTTTATTTGTCAATCAAGCAAATAAGTCCGTTATTTGGTTTTTGTAGCTTTTGTTTAACATTTTAATGTTGAACGATGTTAAACCATTTCCATATTTCGTAACAATATCAACCATTATTCTACATATCAGACTCGATTTGACTGTTGGTTCATTCCGTTTTATAATACATATTTAATACGTCAAATAATTTGTATATGATATTTAATTTTTGAATCGTTCAATTAAAATTGAATTTGTAACATGGTGCAACAGTAAAAATACACCCGAGTAACAACTACACAGTATAAGTTGTATATTTAGTTGCTTTTTGATATTTCTCAAACCCGCAAACTTGCTTTATTTGACAAAAACTGTTTTGTTTTTTAACTTTTCAAAATTGTTAATTACACAAATATTTTTGAACTGAATTAAAACGTCGAATGTAAAACGATTTAAAACGTCATGCATAAACATATTGTTCAAACTCACATGTTGTGAATTTTGATCGAGTAAAGTTGGAAAATATGTTTGTTTTCTTAATTTTTCAAGTTTGACCATTCTTAATTGCAAAATTTAATTAAGAAAATATGAAATAAGTGCTGATTATGGATTATCTTGTGAAGATATTGACACTTTGTTTGATAAAATTTGACAAAGATTACAGTGGTTATTATTTAAAAAGTATAATAGTCGAACAAAAAACAAAAATATGAAGATGATCCCCCTCCGGAGTAAATTTTCCACGTTCCGAGTATTGTTAAATATTATGTTCAAAAGCAACAAACGAAGTCTAATACCTCAGTCAGAACCAGAGATTAGCATTGAATCACTTTTTCGCTACTCGTAAGTAATCATGAAATTTTGAGTATAAGTGAGTCAACAGTATTGAAATTTAGCTACTCTGATTCATTCGTACTCACTGCAACAAGTTGCAATGAGTATGAGTACAGCGTTGACATCAAATTCATAACATTCGAAATATGTTTGATTCATACGCCTACTCATTCAGATTCATAAATTTAGAAAAATACTTATAATACTTATCATTCATCAAAATTTACTTTCTTAGTTTTATTGTTGCATTTACAACAAAGACACAAAGCAAAAAACACAGAGCAGCAAACAGAGCAAATACACAACCTCTAGTAATATTGTAGTGTTCATACGCGATTCATACTTATTTTGTGATTCTTGTTTATGTTGAGTCATGGATAGTAGAAACAAAATCATCATGCGTAGTGTTAAGTATGATGAGTATGATGAGTACTTCAAACTTTGAATATGAGTAATATGAGTATGATATTAAAATAAGTATGAATGCGTATCCCCAGTCAGACATCAAAAACGAAATATGAAAAAATATTTCTTCGTCGACTTACTCTGAGAGTAATAAAATGCCATGAAAGTTTCTCAAAAATCTGTCGTTCGGAGTTCGACTTTAAACTGTAGGTCTCATGTATAAAATTAACACACACAACGTAAGTGGTGTGAGAAGCTAGGCCGTAATCCTGACTGAATGGTTGTAATGGCCAATGATGTATGTACGAGAATTCATTTTTGAATACTCATTGCTGATGTCTGGTCAGAACAAATGGCAATAAAAATATTAAATTTTTACACAAGATTTGCATTTTTTACTGGCAGAAGTTTCGAATTTAATAGATTTGTTTAGAGTAACGAAATCTATTGAAATTATATCTAAAATATTTTATCTTTTAAAAAGGAATCTTAAATTAAATTAATTGCAAATTCGTTTGAAATTATAAAACTAAACGTTTTTAAAAAATCTAATCAGAACCCGATGTAAAAACTTGTTTTAAGAAAACTAAAGCTGGATTCACCAATGTTATTCGGACAAACTATGTGTTGAGCTACCTTCTTGAGAGAGAGAAAATATATTTATTCCCATAGCATCATATGTATATGTGTGTTTAACAACCTCAACTTAAGTTAAGTTTCTACCGACTATCCAATTAATTTGAATTCTTTTTAATTTTATTTGTTTTAATTTCGCCCTCTATCTGGGATCTGGCATTATATATATATCATATATATATATATATATATATATCATTCATGGTAATGCTTGACAAGCCTTGCGTGACAACCTGTTGGGTTTCAAGTATGTTTACAAAAGCAGTAATTCGGAGGTAAGAACATAATTTCTTGTTGGCATGCTAAAATTGTAAGTCAAATATGAGACTGTGTCCGGAGTACTACCTAAAGGTATACCCGAATTAATTGCATGAGGAGATCTTAAAAAATATACTTCTTTACCACCTCGTTTACTTCTAATTTGTATACTAAACCTTTATCGAAGGCTCGGGTAACATGTATGAAAAAAAGGAAATAATAATTTTTTTTCTCTTTGAAAGCATTCCTTAGCATGTCTATTAACCTATATGCGTTGACCAAAGTTGTGAGTTTAGATATTAAAACGTCAAATTCCGACACGTTGAGAAAAAGACTTATTGGCGTATGTTTAACTAAAATAAATTCATTAATTCCACGGTGTTGCAGTGAAAATATGCCCGAGTAGCTACGTACTGAAAGTTGTACATTTAATTGCGTAAAATTCAAAAAATTATTTTAGTTTTACATTTCTCAAACCCTTCAAACTTGTTTTCTTTTGAACTTATCACACAAAATTCTTGATTACTCAAATATTTGTAACAACTTGTAATCCTTTATACGTTTTAATTGAGTAATTTAATAATAGCTCTGGCAATTGTCCTCTGTATTCATCTTATTTTTGTATTATCCAATATATTGTCGCCATTAATTTTCAATTTAATCGCCTTCACATAAACACGAGTATTCTAAACTCTCGTCTATGCGTTTATACCTTTATGACAAAGAACATACTTGGCAGTATTTTCTTGCGAACTGCTGAGCTGTCTGTCGTCTATGTTTTTATACCTTAGGTGGAGCAGAAACAACTTAGGTTGTTGTCTTGGCTTTTTCTTTTCTGCCGTCAATATAATCGTCATCATCAAGATATCTGTATTTATTCAGGTCATGACACCATTACAACAATTTATTTCGTTTTGAATTTTGACAGAAACAACATGTATTTGTTGTCAAATTTTATTCGCCTTGCATATTTCGCCTTCCAAAAATTACAAATCTTTGGTAAAAGTAAAAACAAACACACATAAAAAGTGAACATAAACAAACTTTTCACCTTATTTTTAAGAATTTGATAACACTGAGCTGCGTTGATAACACTAGGACACCTTTTGTACGTTCAGGGTACTTTGAAAAGTCTTGAGTCTGTAGGAGGGAAGGGAAAAAAGAGTGGGGGTAAGTTCACACTTTGATGCACTCGCAAAGTTGCTTTGTTCTTCGTTCGCCCTCTACCGATGGTTGTATACACAACAACAAAATATCCAGAGTTTGTTAAAATAAACCTTGAACGTGCAAAAACGAAACAAAGTTTAATAATGGTTTTCACACTGAGTGGTTTTAATGCAAAAGTTGATTTTATGGTTAAAACAATAATTAAAACCTGGTTTTAATACACAAAGTTATTGTGTTAAAACCATCTTAAAACCTTTTTTGAATTGGTTTTAGCTAGGATTAATAAAATACAACCTTGTTTTCGATGTACTAAAACAGTACTACCAACATTGAAATGTTGAAAACAGCTAAGAAGCCCATGGACAGAACAGTCGGGAATAATTTATTGTTCATTTCTTAATTTGTCTTATTTTTTATTAAACAAAAACAGCTGTTGCACAGTCACAAATGTCATTAATGTTAAAACCAGATTTAAGAAAACTTATTATGTGAGCTCAAATTCAGCTGATTATGGTTTTAATGTTAAAAGCAGGTTTTAACTTTAGGTGTGAGAACACTATATATATATATAGTCGCTGTAGTCTACTAGGTAGTGTGTTGGCTTATTAGACGAAAGGCCAGGGTTGGAATCCCCGGTCAGACATCAAAAATGAAATATGAAAAAAAATATTTCTTCTTCGGCGGCTTCCTCTCAGCAGATTTTTGGAAAAAACTCTGAGAGTAAATAAAATTGCCATGAAAAGTTTCTCAAAAAATCTGTCGTTCGGACTCGACTTTAAACTGTAGGACCCGCCACTCATGTATAAAATTAACACACACAACATAAGTGGTGTGAGCAGCTAGGTCGTAATCCTGACTGGAGGATTGTAATGGCCAATTATGTATATATGAGAAAACACTATAGAAGAAAATGTAAAACAGTTTGTCAAAATTCTTTGCAAAGTACTTTGCGCGCGAAAAAAACACCTACTTATTTGAATATGGCTTGATCTTCTATGCTTGGCAACTTTCTGTTGTCTGTCGTTTATGTGTTTATACCTTTAGGAAAATTTATATTTTTGTTAGCAGCAAAAGGAGATTAATGATGCCAATACAACATGAAATAATAGTTAAATAACTGCTTAAAAACTTCTTTTATTGAAGACAAACGAACAATTCTAAACTTAGAAAATCAAACACAATCCATGTCTTCATACAAAGTAAAATTTAATTATTAATTGATATTCAATTGAATTGAATTGAACAGTATTGATTATGAAGTCAAGTTTACATTTGATGCCGAAGTTGAAGCCGATTAACTTCTCTCGTCTTGAAATGACGAAGTAATTAATAGTGAAAACTAGTGTTTTCTAATGAATGCATATGTTTTTTTAATAAATGCAAGATTGATTCGCTATTTAATTCTATTGCTACGGTGTATATTGAAGAGCATTAATGCTTAAAGGTACCCATACGCTGGCAATATTCCTGTACATTAATGACAATTCATAATAAAATTTCGCGGGTGTATTTTATATTAGTAGGTGACACCATATATTGAATAAAATCAAAAGTCTTTTGATTTTTATTATACAAAACGCAATATTGTGTAATATGTTGTCAACATTGTTTACAATAATTGTTTTCCACCAAAATAGAGCACAACAGTTGATATCAAAATTCAATGTTGTATGTGTGCATATAAGTTGCGTAAAAATTTGTCTCTTCCGGAACCATTCCTTCATCCATTTCCGTTTTTTTTTAATTTTTAGGCTGGTTTTTAAATTTATTTCCTAAAATAATGGCCTCTTCGCCCTCACTCATATCACTAAACATTGTCGCTTAATTTATGAACTCTCTAAATTGTTTAATCTGTTTAGGTGTTTTGTATCAACGGAATTAGTATTGAAATATGTGTGTGTGAAGGTTTGATATATATTTACATAAAATTTTTTTTTGAATATTGTGCAACTTCTTGAATAGTGTACTGCACAGCGACAAAGCTGCTATCTCTCTATGTGTTTATATATCGTCTATGTCTTTATACCTTCAGTAGAAAATATGAGTGCGTTAGAAGTTTAAGGGCAAAAATTAGTCCTGAAACCCCCGGGATAATTACTGTGCTTTTTGAAGGCCCATTTTTTACAATTGGGGCTTTATATGCTTACGAAGCCCATAAGATTGGGTGGATTTAATAAATAAACTCTTACCTTTCAATGCTTAATAGTTCTAATCGTAAAAAATTTTGCGGAAAAAAGGGGAGTAATTCAGACTCTCAACAGGTACAAAAGTGTGAAATATATTTGTGTTTACTTTTTTCCTTAAACTTGTAAGATAATCAAGTTTAAGAAATTTTTTGTAATTTAATCAAAAAATTCCTAATCGCTTAAAAAGCAGAACACAAAAAATATATTTCACATTTCTAAATTATTGAAACATTTATTATATTCATTTATAATTTTATATTTATAATCGGGATATATACATACTTAAATATTTCGCTTTATAAAATTATAAAAATCCACCCTTAAAAGTGTACGGAATCGCGAGAGTTAAATCGTTTGTTTAATACGGATTTACATAATTTGTTCTCTTTGTTAGTGAGAAAACATTCAGCATACTATTTGTGTTGCTTTGTTTGTTTTCCTTTCGTTTTATTTTTCGCAATTGTTTCGATCAGTGTTCCATTCCGCGCGTTCCTATCTTACGTGTAACGTAAATTACATATCACAGCTGAGTACAGTGTGGTCATTCACACTGGTAACAAAATTAAAATTCAATACACAAATTTCGAGAATTAATTTTATTTTCGATTACTGTTATTTATAATAACACGGTGTGTAACATTTAATTTTGTTTCATTAAAAAAAAAAAAAAATTAGATATTCTATATACCGAAGGCTGTGTAACGTGTTTTATTTTAAATCGTTCAGATCAAGTAAATTATTCTTGACTAATTTAACGCGACTTGTAAATTGGAATCGGGAATTTCGGATTTACGTGTCCGCGAATACTCAATTAATCTTTTGTACCAAAACAAGTGGATACAATAACTTCGGATACAATTCGACCAATAATTTATTTTGGTCATTTTTAAATTCTTGTTTTGAGGAATTTGAATAAACAAAAATCACAATGACTAGTCGAGGCTCTAAACGCCAAGATTCTCCTTCCAGAGCTGAAAGCTTGGAGAAGTTACTCGCGAAAAAAGCGAAGGTCATAAAGAACATCGACAGAATTCGACAATCCATTGTAGATAGGACGATTTCATTTAATCCCATGGAGCTCGAATGTCAATTAGATATTTTAAAAACATATATTGACCAAGCAATGAAGTTCCTGTCAGAAGTGAATAATTTGGATCCCGATAATGTCGATAGAGCCGAGCTTGAAGATCTCTGTGGGACCACAAAAAGTTTTTTTTGAGTCTATTGGCCAGAAATAGGCAAACAAATGTACCTGAAACTTCATTCAGTGTACCAGCTGACCACTCAAGACTCCCAAACATGAAGCTCCCTAAATTCAGTGGTAAATATGCTGATTATAAGAACTTCATGAGCTTATTCGAGAACTTGGTTCACAACGATCCGACTTTAACGGATATTAAAAAGTTTAATCATTTGGTTTCATGCTTGTCCGAATCGGCCTTAGGTACAGTGAAGGCCTTTCAGATTTCCGAAGAGAGTTATCCCAAAGCATTAGCGAGCTTGAGAAAAGTTTATGACAACGAATGCTTGATATTTTTCGATAATATTGCAAAACTTTTTGATTTGCCCGAAATTACCAAGCCTTCGGCTGTTGCTTTGTGAAGCATGATTGATACTGTTTCTGCCATTTACGATTCTTTGTTATCAATCGTTGATGACAAGAAAATAACGAATGCAATTTTAATACATTTAGTGATGTCGAAAGTGGATCCAGTCACCAAATCAAAGTGTGAAGAACAGCTTGATTTCGAGAAGCTCCCACTGTGGTCAGACTGTGAAGCCGCCTTGAATAGACGTTACCAGCATATTTCTGCTGATGAGTCTTCTAGTTCAAGGCCGAGGGTTAACAAACCTAAAAATGAACACTTTAATTTCAGAACCAATAAAACATCACGGAATTGTACGAAACAAGTAATAAAACAATCTGTTGACCAGTGCCTATTTTGCATATCAACGCAACACATGATTGGCAATTGCCCTTCTTTCACTGCTGAGCCTATATCGAAACGATTTGA